>OVAN01015712.1:0-11133 GCA_900406275.1 Anastatica hierochuntica
TTAGTCGTAAAATTGACACAAACATATGCCAAAGCTTAGTCGTAAAATAGAAACAACAATTAATCGTAATATAGTCGTAAATTAGTCGTTAATTTAATCAGTAATATATCGTAAATTAGTCGTAAAATTTACGACTATTTGCTGACATAAATGAGGGTACACTGAAGAAGTCCGTTTGAATCGTGAATATGTCGTTATATTAGTCGCTGGTATATCGTAAACTAGTCGTTATATTTACGACTATATCACGAGTAAACAACGACTAACTAACAACTGTCGTTAAATAGTCGTAAATTTACGACTATTTTACGACTATTTATTTTTACGACAAAATATTTCCGATTACAAGTTTTAGTCGTAAAGACATCGTTTACGACTAATTTACGACTAAAGATGTTGTCGCGATATCTCAGATTTCTTGCAGTGAGAATATAGAAATCTAAGAAACTTCGGAATCTCATGGAATATTCGTTTACTAATCATTTGGATTGTTGTTCACAAGCTTGTTTAGTGTTTACTTTGTTGTTTATTACTATGCAACTACCTCACATTTTGTGCGTGAAAAAAATATTAAATATATTTAGATAATGTAAATAATTTATATATTTTAAAATAATTATGAAATATATTTTATTTATTAAAAAAATTTGAAAATATTAATATTGTGCTTAGATGATATAATTTTTTTGAGTACTACTAAATTTATGAGTGTACGAAATTAATTCTCTTATGATAGTATATGATATTAAATCACATGAATAGTTTTGTGCTGTTAATTAAAAGGATATTAACTTATGCATGAAATCGTGACCAAAAAAAAAAAAGAAAAAAAAAACTTATGCATGAACATTCTTCCATTTGAGTAGAAATCATTTAACATGGAAAATTAGCAGTTCAACTTACACTCTTGATCTCTTGATTCAAAAATTCATTAGTCAACAAACTCTAATACTGATGACAAGTTAGATGTAAAGTTATTTTTGTTATATGTAATGGGAAAATCAACCAAACGATTATGATGCTTATTTAACATGAGGTTATGTTAATTTAATATTTATATCACAAAACTAATAAGTGTTTGATGATATTAAATTATCAAAATTAAAATACATAAATATTATAAATATAAAGTAGGAGGTGTTCATATCTACTCTTATTTATTTTTTATTTATCTTTTCATAACATTAATAATGTTGCTAAACAAATGACTAATAATTTTACCTTTTTATTTTAATTTTAGTTCTGGTAGAGATTGATTAAACGTTTTTAAAAAATATTTTTAAATCTCATAATTGATTCTGTAAAATTCTATTCATGAAAATAATACTCCCTCCGTCCCATTTTAAAAGTCTTTCTAGACTTTTTTTCTTGTTCCAATTTAAAAATGTTTTTAAAATATTTATGCAAATCTTTAATTTAGTTAATCTAATAATAACTAGAAAGATTTTTCTTATTGGTTAAAATATTTTTGATTAGATATAAATAATACTTTTTAATATAAAAAGACAAGATTCTTAAATTTTCCTATTTTCTCTAAAAAGACTTATATATTGGGACGAAGGGAGTATTAATTTTGACTTTAATTGATAAAAATAAGTATTCATCTTTGATTTTTTTTTTTTGATAACCCAGGTACCCTAACACTCTCCGACAGGGCAAGGATCCACGTGTTAGACTATCGGTTACCCGACAGGACAGGGGTCCACGTGTTAGACTATCGGATCGCTTAGACTAGCCACGTGGGCGGCCAAACGGCTCTCCACGTGTCGGCTCCTGGACACTGCAGCCCGTATGTGAATTCCGCAGTGGCCAAGACTCGAACCCAGAAGCGGGCACTCCAGCTGGAGCTCCTTTACCATTGGGCCAAGACAACTTGGTTATTCATCTTTGATTTGTTTTCATTTTTCTTTTTTACTGGCATCAATATGGATTAAAAAAGTAAATAAAATTCTTGTCTTTTTCTTTATAACTACAAATTTTTGAAACAATTTTCCTCTTCATCATATAATTGATTCTTTTAATTCCATTCATCAAAATAATATTAGTTTAATTGTACTTGATAGAATTTCATTTAAGTATATAATATTTGCTTAAAAAATATTAATAAAACGATATAAACAACAATATTATACTTTAGTATAATCAAGGTTATAATTAAGCTTTTAAGTAAAAATTTTCTTTCTACTTAAGTTGGTCTTAAATTGTACATGTCATCATTTTTTGTTCCATGTCACCTTTTAACTAAATTATATCACATTTTTTAGCCAATGAAATTAAAACGATCTTCTCAATTAATAGTATTCATTTTTGGGGTAAGAAATACTTTTTGTAATCCTTTTTTTAAATAATATTTACTGTTTAGCAAGAGAAAATATTGCCAATTTAAAATAATCCTCATGGATAGATTCATACAATAGACATGAGATGAGAACGATATTACACATTTTTAAGTGTTTGATTGTAACGATTCACAAGAACAAACCATATCCATTATAGGTAAGATAATATATATTGAGCTTAGTTTGCTATATAGGTATCTAATTAAAGATCTTAAAATCTAGATGAAAAAGAAAATTGGTTAAGATCCAACAAAGATCTAAAGAAAACCAAGAAACTAGAAGATGGAAACTTCCTAGTATGCAAGATTGCCTCCTTCCGTACATCGATCAGACTGATCAACCAATTAAGTCCACGAGACACGAAAGATTCTCGTTCTTATCTCACCAGCTAATTAACATCTATTCTTAATTATTATTACTATTTTTTTTAAACTTGATTTCATTATATAATATGTGTGTATTTTCGCAATCGATTTCGTTTTTGTTATATAGATGTTAGAGAGAAGGAGAGTCAGGGCACGTGGGATGTCACCGTACGTACCATACATATACTAATTAATGATGTGGTTTTGGAATAATTGAGAGAGGTTAATATAAAATTGTAAAAGAGTTAGTATAACTTTAGGGCACAGTCTTGTGCTTTTGCCACTACTATTCTCACTTACTTTACTTTTGTTCTTTGCCTCACATTCAATTATGAAACATAATTACCCCCACACTATACCTGCATACCAAAAGTTAATTATTTTTCTCTCTCTTGCATTTGATTTACGGGTTAACATTTATGTTACAGTATTAATAATCTTTAGTTTTCTTCTGATATATAGTTAACATTTAATAATGTATAGTTAATATATAATACGGGTAATAGATTGTCGTCAATTCTATGAATTTTGTAGTTATCAGATGATGTGAACTGTTGAAATTGACCCCTTTAGTACTCTCATTCAAAGTCTTATGTTGTAAATTTTCTTATATGTATTGATATAGATTAAAGTTTTATTTTTAAAAAACCCTACGGAACAGATTCATACAAAATTGTAGGTGTAAGGTTGAAGGAGACTTAACACGCAAGTCATCTAGTACTAAACCGAGTTATGGGAAAAAGAATTATTGCATTTTGTTTAGGAGTTATCTAAACAATATTTAGTGTTTTCCTTTTAGAACTAGGAGAAATCTTCATCTATATATATATTGTGTCGAGTTATGAGTTTTAGGTTAAGAGAGTTTAAGTTTAGAAGCTTTAGACTTGTGATTGAGAATTCTAAAATTTTGAATAAAGAGAGTAATTCTTTATTGAAGTCTTGTGTTCTTAATCTCTTTGATCTTATATTTGGTATCAGAGCCTTTACTTCTCGAAATCATCATTAACTTCATCGTGCTCTGTTTCTCGAAGATCTTTCTCCGATCTGTAAACTTTGCACGATCAGAAGACGTGGTGATTGTCACGTTTCTCGGTACCAAGAAAAGAAGCAAAGCGAAGCTGTCCTGTGTCCAAAACTTACTATGTTTTTATCCTTTAAAAACCAGAGAGAGACATGGGAGATAGCGTCGCCGCAACCACGACGGAAAAGCCAAAAGAAAGCGGTGACCCCTCTTCAATCCAATGTCCGATACTGAGCTCAACAAACTATACCGTATGGGCTATGAGGATGAAAGTAACACTCAAAGTCCATAAGGTTTGGGAAACAATAGAAGCATCCTCCATAGACAATGACAAGAATGATATGGCTATAACGTTTTTCTTCCAATCAATACCTGAGACATTAATCTTGCAAGTTGGAGAGCTGGACATCGCAAAGAAGGTATGGGAAGCAATAAAAGCAAGACATGTGGGTGCAGAACGATTAAAAGAAGCTCGAATACAAACACTGATGGTCGAATTTGAGCGTCTTAAGATGAAAGAGTCAGAGACAATTGATGAGTTTGGAGGTAAAATTTTGGCCATAGCTTCAAAATCTGCAGCCTTAGGTGTCATCATTGAAGAACCAAAGATGGTTAAGAAATTCCTTAATAGTCTCCCACGCAAGATATTCATACACATTGTGGCTTTTTTTAGAACAAGTACTCGATCTAAATACTACGGGATATGAAGACATCATTGGACGTTTGAAAGCTTACGAGGAACGAATACACGATGAGGATGAACACAAGAAGAACCGAGTAAGCTAATGTATGTTAACTCAGAACCAGCCTCCGAACAAGCATATCGAGACTATAATAATGACTATCGAGGTAGAGGACGTGGTGGACGCTTTCAAAACCTAGGTAGAGGACAAGGTAGAAATAATGGTGGACGAGACACCTCAAGGATAATCTGCTATAGATGTGATAAAGTAGGTCATTATGCGTCAAACTGTCCAAACCGTTTGCTAAAACTACAAGAGGCACAAGAAAATGAAACAAATGACACACAAGCTGTGAATGAGTTAATGATGCACGAAGTGATATATCTGCATGAGAAACACTGCATACCAGAAAAATATGAGACAAATCCAGATCAAGATAACATATGGTACCTGGATAATGGAGCTAGCAATCATATGTCTGGAGATCGCATATATTTCTCCAAAATCGACAATACGGTTACTGGAAAGGTGAGATTCGGCGATGACTCGCGTATAGATATCAAGGGTAAAGGCATAATATCATTCACGGACATGAATGGTGATGCGAGAACCATGAGAGATGTCTATTTTATTCCATATTTAAAGAGAAATATCATCAGTCTTGGTCAGGCAACATAATCAGGATGTGATACACGAATGAAAGGAGAGTATCTTACAATGCATGATCATAAAGGAAAACTAGTAGCCAAGGCAAGTTGGTCCAAGAACAGACTCTATAAGGTGCGAGTGGGGCTAGTAAGTGACGCATGTCTACATGTTTCTACTACAAGTGCATCAAAAAAAATGGCACGCAAGGCTTGGTCACATAAATCTCAAAACAATAAAGTTTATGATACGAAAGGAGATCGTCATAGGAATTCTGGATGTAAGTTTTGAGAAAGAGATGTGCAGCTCGTGTCTTCTAGAAAAGAAAATAAGAAAAGAATTTCTGCAAGCTACAACTTATCGAGTCACTAAAGTCCTACAATTGTTACATGGTGAATTTGGCGGACCAATAACACCAAGTACATCTGCCAGAAACATATACATTTTTGTTGTCATCGATGATTTTCTCGATATATATGGATCGTCCTACTAAAAGAAAAAAGTGACACCTTTGAGAAGTTTAAGAAACTTAAGAAGCTGGTAGATCATGAGATAGGAGCTGAAATACAAACTTTCAGAATAAACAGAGGAGGAGAGTTTGTATCACATGAGTTCAACTCATTTTGTGATAATTCAGGCATTAAACATCATCTTACTGCTCCATACACTCCTCAAAAAAATGGTGTAGTTGAGAGACGTAATCGAACGTTAATGGAGATGACAAGGAGTATCTTGAAACAGATGCATATGCCGAATTACCTATAGGGAGAAACAATTAGTCACTTCACATATCTTTTGAATCGTGTAGCAACAAAGGCTCTTAAAGACGTTACGCCTTATGAGCTATTCCGAGAAAAGCGACCAAATCTGGAACATCTTCGAGCTTTCGGTTGCATGCAAAAGTTGAGAAACCATTACTACAAAAGCTAGACGATCAATCACGGATGCTTGTGCATTTTGGAACAAAGCCTGGCTCTAAAGCATATTGATTATATGACCCAAAAAATCGAAAGATAGTAGTGAGTCGAGATGTAGTTTTCGATGCAACAAAAGGATGGAATTGGGATCATAATGACAAGGAAGTTACTTATGGCGGAAGCTTCAAAGTATCACTTAGAGAATTTGGGAACCATGGGATCCAAGAATCCAATAATAGTGAGCTGGTTAATTACGAGCATGGAACGGCTGAAGCTCATCGTGAGATTAACATCGATACCGTAACTGAGCATGATAACGCTGACGAAGCAGAACTTGAAGAAGACACAGACATTATCGAAACAGAGGAACCTCAAACAGAGGAACCTCAAGTCACGTTAAGAAGATCCGAAAGACAAAGAATGAAACCAAATTACTTTGAAGACTACCTGTTGATTGCCAAAGAAGAAGGAGAGAGACTCCTTCTGAGTATGAACAATGAACCGTTAAGCTATGGTGAGGCTCGATAATCTGATGAGTGGACAGGGGCTTGCGAAGATGAAATGCGATCTATAAATAAGAATCAATACTGGGAATTGGTAGAACTACCTCTTGGATCTAAACCTATAGGCTTAAAATGGATTTTTAAGCTCAAACGTAACTTTGATGGAAGCATTAACAAGTATAAAGCTCGTCTTGTTGCAAAAGGCTATGTACAACAATATGGTGTTGATTTTGATGAGGTTTTTGCTCCAGTAGCTCGACTAGAAACAATAAGAATTCTTATGAATCTTGCTGCTCAGAACGGATGGGAAGTGCATCATCTAGATGTCAAGAGAGCCTTTCTCCATGGAGAATTAAAAGAAACAGTTTTTGTAACTCAAGCAGAAGGACTTGAGGAGAAAGGACATGAAGATAAATTCTATAAACTAAAGAAAGCTTTGTATGGTTTGAGACAAGCTCCAAGAGCTTGGAATAACAAGTTGAACCAGATACTTGTTGAGCTTAGTTTTGGCAAATGCTCAAAAGAGCCCTCGGTGTATCGAAAGGAGTCAAACTTTCTCCTTCTCCTATTAGCAATATATGTCGACGACCTTTTTTGACAGGAACTAGTTTGCGGATCATTGAAAGTTTTAAAGATGAGATGGCTTCAAAGTTTGACATAGTGACTTGGGAAAGATCTCATACTATCTTGGAATGGAGGTAAGACAGTACGAAGGAGGCATTACATTGAATCAAAACTGATATGCCTTGAAGATCATAGAAGAAGCTGGGATGGGAGATTGTAATTTGGCTCACGTACCAATGGAACCAGGCTTGAACTTGTCAAAATATGAAGATGAAAAGGATATATATGCGACGAGATTCAGAAGAAACATAGGTTGCTTACGGTATCTCCTTCATACAAGACCCGATCTTTCTTATTGCATGGTAGTTATGAGCCGATATATGCAATGACCAAAAGGAGTCTCATGGAGCCGCAATGAAACATTGCCAGAGGTACTTAAAGGGCACATCTACACTCGGCCTATTATTCAAGAGATCAACATCGAGTCTATTGAAACTTGTTGGGTATAGTGACAATAGTCATAACGTGGAACTTGATGAAGGGAAGAGTACCGCATCCCATATCTTTTATCTAGGTGATATATCGATATCTTGGCGTTCGCAGAAACAAGACACAATAGCGCTATCTTCGTGTTACGCTGAGTTTATGGCAGGAACAGAAGCAGCAAAGCAGGCAATTTGGTTACAAGATTTGCTAAGTGAAGTTTTAGGACCAAGATGTGAAAGAACGATTATTTGCATTGATAACCAATCGACTATTGCCTTGACCAAAAACCCTGTCTTCCATGGTCACAGTAAACATATTCACAGAAGATTCAATTTCATCAGAGAATGTGTCGAGAATGGACAGATAGAAGTCGAACATGTACCAGGAACTGCACAAAAGGCGAATACCCTTACAAAGGCTCTAGGAAGAATCAAATTCAAGGAGATGAGAGATGTTTTTGGAGTGCAAGACGTGGCACAAACGAACTTCAAACTTAAAAAGGAGATTGTTGGTGTAAGCTTGAAGGAGACTTAGGACGCAAGTCATCTAGTACTAAACCTAGTTATGGGAAAAAGAAATATTGCCTTTTGTTTAGGAGTTATCTAAACAATATTTAGTGTTTTTCTTTTAGAACTACGAGAAATCTTAATCTATATATATTGTGTCGAGTTATGAGTTTTAGGTTAAGAGAGCTTAAGTTTAGAAGCTTTAAACTTTTGATTGAGAATTCTAAAGTTTTGAATAAAGAGAGTAATTCTTTATTGAAGTTTTGTGTTCTTAATCTCTTTGATCTTATAAAAACAAGCTGCTATATCATTACTCTTCACCATAAAAACATGTTTATAATTACCCTTCACCATAAAAAGATGTTATATAGTGATTATGCTATAAGTTTGGACGAAAAAATGAACCTTCTTGTAGTATGATGGCCGCCTCTCCTGAATGTTGTGGTGTCATTTTTAGGTGCGAGAACCCACTATGTCCAACAGTTAGAAGCGCTATTTTCTCTTGTGTTTTGTCTTCACTCACACGATTCCGAAAATCATTTTCTGGAAGATCACATTTCCTATTACAACTCTAGTAAAAACACACTTAATTGTGGAGTTCTAACAAGACAAAAAATCGAAAAGATTAGTGTACTTTGATTCACATAGATAGTTAAATCAATTCTTTTAAACTTTCTTAACAAACCATTATTTATCCGTAAATCGGATTACCACAAAACGATTTTTTTTGTCTATTGTTTATTTGGTACTTATGAATACTTCATACAAAACTACTTAATATTTTGACAAAATATATAATTTTTTTTTATTTTCAGACAAATTCTCTAACTCAATTACTATTAAGATTAAGTTAATATATTTGCGTTCGTTCTAATATGATATCGTTTTGTCCTCCGCATTCTTCAAAATATATACTCCTTCCAGTTCTATTATATAAGTTTTTGAGATAAAAAGAAAAAAATTTAAGAATCTTGTCTTCTTGTATTAAAAATATTATTTATATCTAAACAAAAAATAATTTAACCAATAAAAGATATTTTTAATTATTATTTGATTAAATACATCAAAGATGTACATATATATTTTAAAAGACGTAAAAAGTAGAACAAGAAAAAATCTAAAAACACTTATAAAATGAGACATAAGAATATCATTTAAAATATAATTATTAAAATTTCAGTACTGTTTTCCTAATTCCAAAAGTCAATTTAAAGTTTCATATAAGCTACCAAAAGTAACTTAAAAGGATAGAATAGCTTTTTGGTCAAGGAATGAAAGATAAAATCAGAAAATTAAAAAGATAGAAAAGAGATAATGGCATTATATGAATCACATTCTTTTTCAGCTTCCACCCACATTATCAAAGTAAGAAAAAGAATATACTTTTATAAATTTTATTGGCAAGAAGGGAAAAAAGTAAATTCGATACCATGATGATACTTGTCGGCCATGATTTCTTCCACAACGATTTACCAAAAAATAAAATGAGAAACTGAAGAAAAGACTAAACTTTATTGCTAAGATGAATTATTTATATGTTAATGGCACAATTTAAGGGAGACAACAAAGTAAAGAACACACTAAGGTTGTAATGGGAAAGTATGCATAATGAAACCCCACAGACTGTGTGTACACAGTAATATGTTTTAGTGTGTCTGATTAGTCACTACTCACTATTAAGTTATTTACAAAAGCAAATTCTAGTGATTATAGTTCAACCGATGGTATACTCTCTCCGTTTTTTAATGTGAGAAATCTTGGAAGAAAACTGTGTTTTACACCTTTTTTCGTTTCAATGTAAGATTATGTACCATCTTTAATGTACCATATCATTTAAAAAACTAAAATATGAAAACAACTATAATTAATGATAGATGGTATGTTAGATGTTGGAAAATCCATAATATGGGTGAAAACTGAAATTATTAATATATTTCTATTTTATAATACGTATAGTATTAAACTTTACACGTAAATTTATAAAATTTCTGTTATACCCCCAGTTATAATTTTTGACTATTGATGATTTATTATATTTATATCGTTAAAGTTACCATATTAGAAGTAATTGATTTTTATTTCGTTTTTGTTATTTTTATGTAAGACCTAAAATATACAAAGTACAAAAGTCAATCCATTTATAATTGAAATTTAGTTGAAATTTTTTGAATTGAACATGATATCAAAGTTTGAATTAGAATAAAAATTGTGCTTTACGATATATTATCTAGTTGATAGAGTACGACGCCGTTTAGAGAGAGGTTAAAGTTAATTTATATTAAAATAAAATGACTGTTGAAATATAATTCAAATCTTATGTTGGAAGTTTAGATAAAAATTATCTAGCTAATACATAAAGTATGTCTATCTTTATATGTCATTTAGAAAAGAATCCAAAAATAAAATCTGTTCGGATTTTCGCTCTATCTAGATCCAAAACAAACAATATATTACTAACAAAAGGGTTGAACATGAATTGAAAATAATAAATGATATCAGAGTTTAAAAAAGGAACTTACAAAGGTGGGCATGGACTATAAACAGTGCCGGTCTAACTAAAGAAGTGGCCCCAATCGAAAAATATATATATTATAGTTATTTTACAAATATATTTTTTTAAATTTCAAAAAATATTAATTGCATATATATTAAAAATATGTTAAACATTTAAAAAGCATTTATCTAGTAAAAACGGTTTGTGCCTCTGCATATGTAACTATTATCAAAAGAACAAAGTTTTTGTGGTCTTGAAATTGTCAGTAGCCCTAATCGGTGGCTTACCTGGATTATGCTCAAGGCCGGCCCTGGCTATAAATTTCCTGTGGGAGAAAAATTTAGCCTTGCAACCATTTGATGCTAGGGTTTTGTGATAAAGAAGACTGTTGGTGATTATGACCGGGACTAGATATGTGTGAATATTGATTTAGAGGAAGAAAATTACAATGATGTGATCCTATTATTGGGATATAATTCAAGTGTTATATTAAAATTTTAGACAAAAATTGTCGAATATATAAAACATAGTAAATTCTAAACCGTATTAGACATTTTAAAAGGAGTCAAAATATAAATTTGTGGGGAGGGGTGTGTTGTGTGTGTGGGAG
>OVAN01015713.1:0-10792 GCA_900406275.1 Anastatica hierochuntica
TCTTGAAGATATTATACCCACTATGGAAGAGCATTTTGTTAAGAAGATGACTCTGCACTCCAACGAAGATCATAATGATGAGTTCGAGCTTCTTCTTGAACGGCTCATGATAAAAAGGCCGTTAGCCGTACAGATCAATCACTACCCAAGCTACGCAGAATCCAATTGGAAGGTATGCTCAATAATTATACTTACATTTTAATTTAACTAATAATATTAATAATACCAAAATTAAAACCAATTTGTTCCTTAGCAAATCTAATTTAAAAGGACGAATATAAAATTTGCTAAAATTTTGTTTGGTGCAATTTTTCAATCCATGCTGAGAGAGATATCTATGTTAGCGTGACATTAAGATTTGAAAGTTAAATTGCATTGAGAAATTATTAATTTATTACGTAGATTCATTTTTGTTTTAATTTAGCCTCTGTATGTATCTTTTCATTAAATGAACATTTTTTTCTAAACGAGGTTTTAATCTTATCTCTATTGGAGAAAAAAAGTTGAATAAAAAAACTAGGTATGGGACTTCGGTTTTTCGGTTCGGTTTCTCGTTTTTTCGGTTTTTTTGGTTTTTCGGTTATTTGATTTTTACCGAAATAAACTGAAGTTTCGAATAAAATCTGAAATTTTGGTTAATTTTGGGTATATTCGGTTTTTCGGTTCGGTTCGGTTTGGACAATTTTGATTAATTCGGTTAATTTTAGTAAATTCTGTTATTTCCGATCGGATAATTCATATATTTTTGATAAAATCAGGTGTAATCCGGTTTAGTTTGGTTTTAAAAAATAAAGAAATAAAATTATAAATAAAAAAACCGAAATAACCGAATTAACCGGTCGAAGCAAGCCGAACCAAAAACCGAACAAAAAATAAAACTTGCCGAATTGAACCGAACTTTTGAACCGAACCAAAAACCGAAAATTTCGGTTCGGCACGGTTTGGTTCGTTCGGTTCTGTTTATTATCCTAGGGCTAAAAAAACTATGAAAAAATAACCAATAACAACAATACCTTTTTCCAGTTGAAAATGAAAATCAGATTTGAAAACGTTATTATGTAGATTAAAACTAAAGGTTATATATAATTGTAATCCATGATTTCAGTAATCATGGCTAACTGAAAGAAAATCACAATAAATCAAAACAATCGCTATTGAATTTTAGTTTGACTAACCTTTGGGTTTGTAAGAAATGATTGAAAATCGAAACTTTTATTAACTTCTAGGGAATTCAAACAGAGGAGTAGACTGAGATTAAAAAGGTTTTCCTAAAAAATGAAAAAGTAAAAAAAATCGTGAATTGATTTGTTTTTCTTAATTTTTGAATTTGTAAATCCACATATCATTTTTTTTTTTGCTTAAGTGACTTGTTAATTAACTAAATATTTTGCAGAGAGTTTTGCGCCCAACTGATGTCGAACTTGAGTGTGCACCTTACATATTGCCCCAAGATAAGCATACGATGATTCTCTGTGGGTGCGGCGTTGATTTCCGGCAAAGCGAACCAGCACCGTTTTAGCTCCTCTATGAATCACAGGGTCCCGATTTTGGAGAATTCGGATTCATGCGCCTGGAAAGAAAACTCGGTTTAATCGTCAGAGCCGTAGAACTTGAGGTATTTAGATGTTTTTATTTATTTAGTTTGTAAGTCAATTGATGATGTTTAAATATATGTACTAACGGATGTTTTTTTTATGTATTGTAGCTAAAAGAAGAGCAAAAAGCTCAAGAAGAAATCGGTGGACAAGCTACAAAATTTTTGTTTTGTTTTTGGAAAGTTCTAGACTAATATCTAATGTAGTATTTTGAAGATCAAACCATTGAGATCAGTCTTGGAAGTAATTATTTTCTTTTGATTCTAGTCTATTTAGTTGTGTGCTTTTCTCTATAATCCTCAATTTTGGTATATATGTTTGAATTTAGGAGATAATGGGATAGGGACAAGTAGCTTGGTACTCAAACTTTGAATTCGGATGTAGTCAAAATTAAGGAGCATGAGTTGGTGATTAAGCCTGGATTGAAAGAAAAAGCACTTTATTGCTAACACTTTGGCTCTCCTTCATTTACAACGCTATTTGTTGTAGTTAGTGCTTCAATATTAGATAGAGCGACGGTGCCTACTCAAGTGTACAAAGCGTATTCTCCTACATGCCGTTTTACTTATTGTGCATTTGATGGTGAACATTGTCTATGGCTTTATTTGAGAAGATTAAACTCGTACCAGAAATGGTATGTTACATGATCTCGTATCAACAATTGCTCAAGTTCATGGTGGTGCTCATATGATTTTCAATACCGGATTTTTCTCTGGGGACTTGATTTAGTTGTGGTTAATGCGATGCTTCATTCTCTTGGATCTGTTTCTTTAAGTGCTTACTTCTTCTTAGAGAAACCGAGCATACCCTTCTTCTGATTTGTTCATTATCAAGCCACTGGAGATCATGGGTTAAAATCATCAAGGATATAGACTCTCCCTCAAGAGAAATGACTATACATCTCTTAGCCTTGACCAGCAAAGGCGCTCAACGTCTGAAAGAGTCTCAGAGCCGTCAAACATCTCATCTCTTTATGCCCTCCGGTATCTAAAGAAGAGTTCCACCGTCTTTCGTCAACAGTAAACACGGTAGTTGGAACTCAAGAAGCTGTGCGTTTTGCTGCTTCAAATGCTGGAGATGTCATTGTACTTGGAACTCTGTGTTGTTCAAGTTTGTAGAATTCATCCAGTTTTTGGCCGTGTTGGTGGGTCCGGTTTGGTTTGGTTTTATGGTATATACCTCTTCTTGTAACATTTGGGTAACCTTGCTTTGTTTTTGTTACTCTCCATCCCTCAGGTGCATATACTTAGAACCATCTATGGATTCACTGAAGAAAATAGCCGTCCCGGTTTGTTATGAGAGAGAACTGGGCGGGTGCTTAAATCTAAGAGCATCCACAATGGTAAGGCTCCTAATGGAGTCCTTACCATTTGTTTAAGTTAAGGATTGTTGGTTAATTTGTAAGTCCAATGGTGAGACTCCTAAGGGAGGTTCTTAGAATTAAAAATTGAATTAATGACATTTAAAAAGCACTTAACCTATAATGTCATTGGTAGAGCATCTCAAATTCATTTCATATTAACATAAAGTAATGTGAAGACAGAATTAAGCACAAGAAATGGAAGAGTAGCAACTTGATTTCAATATAATACAAGACCAGAATTACATAAGTTTTTAGTAGAATCTAGCAAGTTATGAAGATCATCTTTCACCTCATTAAGAACACATTGGTTCTATGTCCGGGTTGTTACAAGAGAAACAAAGATATTACCGCTTGCTCAAAGTCACCAAACATCCCCATGGACAGTTCAAACTGATCCTCAGCCATTCCAAGTGCTTTGCAGACATCAGCTCGTAAGCACACATAAGAGATTTGTGGAAGATCGAATCTTAGAAACACTCGACGCGATAGAGAAAGCATATGTTAGTATGTAATTGATTCAAGAGTCAGGAGAAAAAACGTGATTGTTCATGTAAAGAAGCGAAAGAGGAATCGTACTTTGTTGATTTGCTTGAGATGTCGTTAACCGCGAAATCAAGCAGACGAACTAGACCCAGATTCTGGATTTTTCAGGGTTAGCCCTGGAAGAAAGCGTGAAAACAAATGAGAAAACCCCAATTCTATCTCAAAATCAGATCGATTAGGAACCATAAATCGGAAGCCAAACACTCGATATCGCAGATCGGAAGCTAAAAAACAACCCCAAATCGTTTCGAAATCCATACCCGAACCCTAATCTGAGAGAGAAACAACCTATAACCTTATCAAAAACCCTAAATAATCACAAGCTAGGCATCGATTTACCTCACAAATCGAAGAAGAAGATGTCGCCTTTTCGATCGCCTCCGGAGACCAAAACCTAGGTGATATCGCCAAATGAATTTTTTCTCCTCAACCCCTAAAACGAAAAAACAACTCGGCAAATCAACAAGCGCCACGTGGCTTAGAACTCAGCTCTTAAATTGCCAATATTAGGGTATGATTATTGGTAGGACAAGTTCAAGTGTCCTTAGCATTTTTTAATGATATTTAAAAAAAAAAAAAAAAATTCTGACCAATCACGGGCTGCCACGTGTCGTGGGGTCCGCGTAAACAGTGTAAGAGATAGCTCTTATTTAGTAGTTTTAAGAGCCAACTCTTACTTTCTCTTTCTTCATCTTTGATTTGTTTTATAATTTTTTAAGTTAAGTTTAAGAACCACCAATGGAGGTGGTCTTAGGATATGATTATTGGTAGGACAAGTTCAAGTGTCCTTAGCATTTTTTAATGATATTTTAAGACTAAAGACAAATTAAGGGACAAATGTGTAGAATATTAGTTGTTTCTTAACATTGTTTCTTAGTTAAAACAAAACTTCAAAAAAACCGAACCGAAACGGATATTTTCGGGTATTTTGGGTTCGAATCGACATATTTTAAACAGATCCGAAACGGATCTGAAACTTCAAAAATCGTAAATGAATATGTAACGGTTCTAAAAACTGAAAATCCAAAAAAACAGATTTGAAACGGAACCGAAACGGATATTTTCGGATATTTTGGATTCAGATCGGGATATTTTAAACAGATCCGAAACGGATCCGGAACTTCAAAAATCGTAAATGAATATGTAACTGTTCCAAAAACTGAAAAAAAAAACGGATCTGAAACGAAACCGAAATGGATATTTTCGGCTATTTTGGGTTCGGATCGGGATATTTTAAACAGATCTAAAACGGATCCGAAACTTCAAAAATCGTAAATGAATATGTAACGGTTCCACAAACCGAAATTCCAAAAAAAACAGATTTGAGATCGAATCAAAACTGATCTGAAAATGAAATTGTTCAGACAAAAAAAAACTCCACGTGGCTGTTAAGGACAAGCCAAAAATGTCCTTAATTAAGGACAAGGACATCCTTAGCATTTTGTATTTTTTTTTAATATAAAAAAGACAAGGACGGTGTTAAGGACGCCGATAATCTTGCCTTTAGAGCATCTCCGTTGTAGAGATTCATTTAGGAGTTTCTAAAATTTTTTTAAAAAATTTTTTTTTTGTTTTTTTTTCAAAAATAAAATAATAAATGCACCAATCGCGGGCCACCACATATCGGTGGGGCCCGCAAACAGTGCAAGAAACTCTCTAACATTCGGTTCTTATTTTGCAACTTTTAGAGGTGGTTCTTCAATATTTAATGGATCCCACCCTCTATTTTTGGGTTAAGAACTCTTATAAGATACCCCATTGGAGGTGGTCTTAGGCCATCTCCATTAGGAGATAACACATCCCAAAAAAAAATATTATATATTTTTTTTAAAACCCCGACTCCTTCAGCCTCTCTGGCAAGAGGCTGTTCATCAACTGTTTCGCGGCCCCCACGACACGTAGCGGTCCGCGATTGGTTCGTTATTATTATTAATTTTTTTTAAATCAAAAGAATAAAATAAAAATAAAATAAAAAACGACACGTGGCGAACTCCCCCTAGATTTGCTAATGGGGATGCCCTTAGAACCGTGTCTTAGGGGGTGGTATTGGATTAAGTAATTGGAAGTGTTTTAATGTATTTGGATTGTGAAGTGTTTTAATGTATTTATATGAATTTATTAGAATGATTGCAGTTTTTTGTATTTCATTGTATTGTATTTTTGTGTATTTCTTTGTTTTCTGAAATCATCTCTTTTCAACAAATTTGTACATTTTTGGATTTTGAAATATCCCTTTATTTATCCAAAACTTTTCTTAGATGATCATGTTCAATGCTTTCACTCACTGTTCACTGTTCATTGCTTTGCTCGTTTGACATTTTTTTTCCAAATTCCTTTTACTATCTTACTTACAGTGTCTCATCAATAAAGCAAACAAAAAACATCGTACGACTCTTCTCCTCTGCCTTATTAATCTGAGATCAAACCTTATTATCAAATCCACTCCTAATTTTGTCGGATCA
Source organism: Anastatica hierochuntica (assembly GCA_900406275.1). Lineage (NCBI taxonomy): Eukaryota > Viridiplantae > Streptophyta > Magnoliopsida > Brassicales > Brassicaceae > Anastatica > Anastatica hierochuntica. The sequence continues at coordinate 5,964 of OVAN01015713.1, forward strand.
AAGTGAAAATAATGAAGAAAAACACATCTATTTAGAATAAAAAGTAAAGAGGCAAGAGACGTGCCAACTAAATTCCTGAAATAAAGGATTGTACAATAGCGATATCAAACGACTCGACTCTACACTCTTAGATCTTGAATAATTTAACTAAAATTTCTAATGATATCGACAAAATGGGTTTCTCAATCAACACATATCTAAAATTACTTTGAAAAAATTAGATATGGAAGCATAGGGGAAGAGGAACGAGAAGAGAGGAGGAAATGTAGATATGAAGAAGATTCGAGCTTCTCCATTGTTCTCGTTAGATAAGGATTATCAAAGTAATTGATTTGTTTTTTTATATCAAATACATCAGAATCATAACAAAAAAGAAGTATTTGTTTTCTTCATGTTTTACAGAAGAAAACACGTTAAAATCTTTAATAACTAGAATCCCCTAAAATCAAGCTGAAGTTGAATAATATGTGATTTTAAAGTGTTTTAAAATACACAATACAAATACATAATCTAATAACAGTGTGTTTTAATGTAATTTTATGGATTACAAAATTGAATAACGGCTGATTTCAAAATACAACCAATTCAATTAAAATACAACATTCAATAACACCTCCTTAAGCCTAAGCAACATTTAAATTTGAGAGCAATTTGGTGATTGTTAATTTTGAGAACACTTCACCATAAAAAATTATTATTTATTATTTTATTTTTGCTAGAACATTTGTGAGAACACACCAATGCGGATGCCTTAAGAAACCCAAAGGGGTTTTTAGATAATTTTTTTATTAACTTTTTTAGAATAAGAACTCGGGTTCTTAACAATTTTGGTCTATTATTGCAAGATTCCCAAATGGGGTTCTTAAATAAATTTTTTTTTATTTAAACAAAACTCGAAATATTTTCGAGTATTGTTAGGTATATTTTCGGGTATTTTCGAGTCTTTTTAGGTATATTTTTGGGTATTTTAGGTTCGGATCGGGATATTTTAAACAGATCCGAAATGGATCAGAAACTCCAAAAATCGTAAACAAATCTGTATCATATCCAAAAACTGAAAAACAGAAAAAAATGGATCTGAAACGGAGCCGAAACTGAACCGAAACGGATATTTTCGGGTATTTTTGGTTCAGATCGGGATATTTTAAAGAGATTCGAAACAAATCCGAAACTCCAAAAATCGTAAACAGATCCGTGTCATATCCAAAATTTGAAAAACAAAAAAACGGATCTGAAACGGAACCGAAACGGATATTTTCGGGTATTTTTGGTTCGGATCGACATATTTTAAACAGATTCGAAACGGATCCGAAACTCCAAAAATCGTAAACAAATCCGTATCATATCCAAAAACTGAAAAACAAAAAAAAAACGGATCTGAAAGGGAGCCGAAACGGAACTGAAACGGATATTTTCGGGTATTTTGGATTCTGATCGAGATATTTTAAACAGATCTGAAACGGATCCGAAACTCCAAAAATCGTAAATGAATATGTAACGGATCCAAATACCGGAAAACAAAAAAAACCGAAAAAACGGATCTGGAACCGATCCAAAAATGAAGTTGTTCTGACCCAAAAGAAAAGGTAAGAGTCGCGGTTAAGAACCGTATCTTAGGGAAGGATTTTTAGAGCATGAGCATTGGGGGTTCTTGGTGAGTTTTTAACATTAAAATAATTATAAAAATTGAAAAAGTAGGAGAGAGGTAGTAGAGAGTTTCTCCATAAGAAATTTGGGTTTCTCAAATGAGAAACCCAAATTTCTTATTGAGAAACTCTCCGCACACTTGTCTTTTTTTTATTGGTTAAATGAAATTTAAATAAGTTATATTATTTTAATAATTATATTTATTATTATTATAATAGTAAGAGACTTTTGTGAGTCTCTTACGAATGTTGATGCTCTTAGAACCGGTTCTTGTAATTTTTTTTTCTTTTTTTAGTTGAAAAATCGTAAGAAACGCGGGTAAGAACCCACGTTGTTTATGGTGTAAGATACATCGTTGTAGCTGGTCTAATACGTATGGTTGGTTTAGTTGTGAACGAACCGGCGCTAGAAATTTGATCTACAGTACAATTTATGTGTTGGACGTTACTACATGCATAAATAATAATAATATAATAATAACCCGTTACCATGGTTATTAATATTATCTTAATTATATGCTTCCTAGTCACATTTCACTTGAATAAAATAAAATGTTGAATAGTAATATATTGTTGGTTGTGTTATGAAAACATGTTTTAGTGTGTGATTTGAGGATGCATTATATTCACATTTATTATTGATTGTATTATAAATAAAACATAGAAAGTTATATGCATATATAAAATTTGATTTACAGTGGTTCGACAAAATGAACTAAATCAAGTTATACAAAACCGAAATGAAACCAACAAACTATTCAGATGAATGCTAGACACTCATGTTGGAATTTTTCAACAGCTTTAAGCCCAAATGGCTCGAATAAAGCTCTTCTTGAAGTGACCATACTAAAGAACAAGATCACATGAAGTGGGTCATTTAACATAATTTGTATATTATATGAATGATTCTTAGTAGTTTCTTTAGATGAAGTCAAGTCAAATAGTACACACATAATCCATCTGACTAACAACTCTTATGGTCATGTGAGATTGTTCTAACGAAACTTTTGGCTATTTTTCATGAAAGGACCCTCCGTATATAAAGCCGTGAAGGCTTTGTCATGCAAGTTGTTGAGACGACAAAAAGGAGGACCAAACCAACATGGTGTTTCTTTCTTAAACCGCATGCATGATGTCATTTCTCCAATACTACGAATCAAACTATGTAACTGACCCAATAGAGTTATCTTGTTATGCGATTGGGCCGTACTCAAAATTTATCATAAACCCAACACTGAGGTTTGATGTTTTAGGGTAGGAGATCCTAAAACTTTTGACCGGTTTTATCATTAGTATGCGATGTAAATTTTTATGTAGATTTAGAATTTCACCAAGTGTTTACCATAGACAATTTTATCTTTGGCATACGATACCAATTGATTCCAGTTGCAGTGCGTTAAAAATTCCAATATTTTTTTAAATTTAATTTGGGGGTATTCCGAGAAAAAAGGGTCTAGAGATTAATTTCTAAGGAAATATATAGTCCATGGATGGATCCTTCTCTCTGGATATTTAAATAGGTTGTAAATAATGAACTCATATCTGCGTAACCACATGATAGAGTGTATTGGAATGCCTTCAAAGTCAGATTGTTTAGCAATCCAAAACTCGTCTGCCACTAAACCACCATCATGTGGTTACCTCTAATAAATTTTGCGTTCATATAATATTTAAGAAAGCGTATTATCTAAAACCTAATTCCAAAACTAGTGTGGAAACATTAACTTTAGAAAGTAATATAAATGTGAGCATAATATACCTCATTTTAAATAAAATTTAGACAAATTATTGCTTATAATGTGGATTAAACAATTTTTCTTTGGATCCCGACATACATAATCATTCGGAGTCTCATATTCTGGTAGAAAGTGGAAACCTAACATCTAAAAATTTCTAGAAGGTATCTAGTGAAAGCAACTTGGATGTATAATGAAGTTCTAGAGTTTGCTATCTTAAGTTTCTTTTTTCCTCTCTTTTCGCTAAAACATTAAAATAAAACAAACTTACAGTTGTCGAAATTAAGTAATGTGTAATGGAATTTATTACTGAAAACCAGTTCAATACACTAAAGTATTTGGAAAAAAGAACTCAATTTTTTTTTGCAGACCTGGGAAGAATGTCTTTTTCAATGGTCATTAGACACTGTCTTGTCTAATTGATGAAAAAAACGAAACGAAATTGTTGTAGTTAGCGGAAGTGGTAAACGGTTGTAAAATAAAAAACAGTAAAAAATTAATAGTAAAAAAAATGAAAATATCGCTTTTACTGTATTTTTTTGGTAATATGATTAAGGCTCCGATTGGTGAACAAAAGAAGAGCGGAATTATTAGCGGTTAGTGGAAGTGGTTAGCTGTTGTAGAATAGTGTAAAACGGTGCAAAAAAGCTGTTAGAGAAAACGGTGCGAAAAAGATGAGAGTAACGCTTTTACGGTAGCATTTGATAACGCTTTTGTGATTAGTAACAATAAAAGTGGTGGACCTCCAAACGCAGCGGTTGGAGGGCACCATTCAAAACCTAAAAAATATTAAAAGTTGTTAGAGATTCAATCAAAACCATAATTATTAGTAGCCAATTTTTAGAGGATAGACGTAAGAAAAGTATAACCTGAAATCAAATCAATATGTTTCAAAGTTTACGATTATTAATTTGTAATTTATAAGTAATGGACCGCCTAATCCATAAGTAGCCGCACTATAGCCGGCCGGCTTTGACTCAGTGGTGGCTAAAACGGCACCATCTTGAAATGTTATCTATTTGACTTAGTGGTGGCCAATACGACCCATTTAACATGAAAGAAAGTTTAACATACATTAATATAACTTAGTCTCATTTTTTGTTAACCACATTTTACAATTATATTAATATATGCTAAACTTACTTTCATGGTACAAACGCATCGTATCTATTTTTTAACAACTAATTTATTAAAACTTCATATATGGTCCAAATAAGTTGACTAAACGCTATAAAATCTCTATTATCTAGAGAAACTGAGACAACAAAGGTTCCAAACCTCTTTGACCATTATCCTATGTAAGTGAATGTTGCAAATATTCATTAAAACAAGATTGTCATTTTTTTCGAATTTTTCTCAAAATCAGTGAAATAACCCCTACGAAAATATAGAGTTTCTTGGTAAATGCTCTATATACTGAAGTTTATACTCTTTAGTGTTGTTTAAA
>OVAN01015715.1:0-11132 GCA_900406275.1 Anastatica hierochuntica
ACATCTGTCTTTCGCAGATCCTGATCTAAATTCAGTTCTGAAAGGTTCTGTCTTCCAGTTTCAGAGATCCAGGGTTGCATCAAACGTGCTTAAAAAGGAAAAATAATAAATAAAGAGATCGATAGAAAAAATAAATTGATACCCTAGAAAAGTAGGGAGAAATTGATTCTCAGAGGCTGATAGAAAAAAATAAAATGATACCCTAGAAAAGTAGGAAAAATCAGCCTCTACAAAGAATTTAAAAAGTGAATAAGGAAGAGGAAAGGAACTGATTGTGGGCTTTAAAATGTTTAGATCTTGATTGAATTAAGTCTATGTTTTCTTTTATTGACATTCCCTCGAAAAGACTGCACGCTGTAGATTTTAGGAGTGGTGATGGAGATCCTGTGTCACTCTTGTTGGTCGTGGCTGAATTGGGGACGTTGCTAGACTTGTAGTTATTACTAAGGGTTTTATTTAATGTTGACTAGTGGATTTCGACAGTTAAAGTCACTAATAAGTTTAGAAAGTCCAGGTAAGTTTCCAAGTTTTCAAACATCTTCTTTGTTCTTCGTTTTCTCAGCTCGAGGACGAGGTAGAAGCTAAGTCCGGAGGAGTTGATAACATCATTATTTTACCACTGTTCCTTTAGATTTTAGTATGTGTTTTTGGTGTTTTTGTACAACTCTCAATGATTAGAAGTAGTTTTTATCTATTAGTGGTATTTTAAGTCATTTCATGTCAACCATTGACATTCGGAGCTTTGTGGAGCTAATTGGAGCAAAGTCAGTTTCTGGACAATTTCTGAGCATCAGAAATATCATTCAAGATGAAGGCCTTGTCCTAAATTTATTTTACTAAAATTTGAACAGAATCTAGAGAATTGAATTAGCTTTCAGATAAAGGTGGTCTCGCATCATTTGAAGCAGTAGAAAAAGAGTTACAAAAATTTACTGAAAATGGTCCAGCTGTCTCGCAGATGAAGAATGCATAGAAAGGCCAAAATAAAAGGAAGACCACTTGGATTTTGAACCAGACATTCCCCATAATTAAGTGGATATATTCCAAGCCTATTCATGCCCAAGAACTCAACTCAATATGGCTTTACACGAAGCCAAACATTGAAAGGTCTTAAGGCCTGGTTTTATACATTTTGATCTAATGAAGAAATGTACTATATATAGTTGCTTTTAGCTTTTGTTTTGAGGAGAGTTGTTTATGTTTAGATTGAATAAGTGCCTAAGGAAGCAGGGACGACATCCATTGGGGTCGTGCCCCTTGTGGCCTCCAAAAGACTCATCTCATCTCAATACATCCATACTTCTTCCATCATTCAATTTTATGTATCATTCTCCCTTTGATTTGATATGAATGGTTGCTGCCAAGATTGATTTCATATTTACATGTTTTTAATCTATTAGTTTGCATTTTTGACAGTAGTTTACAAGGAGTCAATCAGTTTACTTGAATAAGATTACTAATCGATTAGGTTTTATCAATAATGTTATCGTCTTTGCCCGTACGTTAATGTTGTTCACATACGAAGTTGGTTTGTGAATAGATCTATAGTGGGATGTATTCCAAAAGCTTGACTTATCGCTGGATTTAGTATTTGATGAGCCTTTCTAAGTAGGCTTCAAAAGTATATCGATTTAGAATTGTGAACAATCAGTCTTGATCATTTTAATGCATCTTTACTCACTTCAAGGCCGTCCAAAAGACAATGTTCCTTGGTGTTTAGATATAGAATCCCGAGACTCCCGTGACAGGCACCAAGAGGAAGTCGTAGCACAAATCCAGCGTCCCCTCTTCCCAGGCCAATAAGTAGAAAGGCATAAGCACGAGGTCCTCGTCTCTCTCTCCCTCCGACCTGGATGATACCCTGCAGCAGGTAAAGTTCTAGGTGTTTCCTGTGGTGGACATCTCCTATCCCCATTCTGTCTCCGTTGGATACTCTCTTTTCTTTAGAGGAAGATGCTGGAGGTAAGCGTTTGGCTCCTGTCTTGTAGGTCTTTTTCTTGTTTTTGAATTTTTCAATTTGGCTCCTTCCTCTCTTATGTGTCAGATGACTTCCTTCCTCCACCACACGGAGGATAAGGTTGCCACGGAGGCGGCCGAAGCAGGGAGAGTCATGGCGGAGGATAAAGTGTCAAGGGCATTATGCCGCAAACACCCAAGGTGCTTCCTTCCCACAACCGGCTACATGCTCTGAGGAGTCCAACACAGGTCCTCAGCTTTTTGCCACCCGATCCCAACCCTTCCCAAGCTTAACCCATCCCAACCATCCCGTTCCCCATCCGGACATGCTTTTGGCCGAGAAAAACAATGTCAAACGTCCAATTTTCACGTTTTCTTGGCCGGATTATGCATAAGCTGAAATCTTTCAAAGTAACCAAGTCAATTTAACATATATGTACCATTTTATGGTGATTTTTAAGTTTGGGACCTCAAGAAAACAAGGATACACGATTGAAGCTACAATGAGCCTAAACCAAGCAATTTCTTTCATCCTAGCCATTTTATTGCCGCCAAGCACGGAATCAACCAAGTTTTCTTGAGCACCTAACATAGAATCTAAGGGACATGTCAAGTTTCTAAACCACCTAAAAGACCCTTTAACACAAAGGCGAGCCTATGAAGCAAAAATTGCAAGAATATGGACTTCAAAGGACCTTCGAGAAAGAACTATGTGTTCTTTGATCGATATTCCCTCAAAAAGACCGTTGTATATTTTTTGAGTGGTGATGGAGATCCTAGGTCACTCTTGTTGGTCATGGCTTAATTGGGGACATTACTAGACGTGTAGTTATTACTGAGGGTTCTATAAAATGTTGACTCTACTTTTAGTGGGTTTTCACAGTTAAAGTCACTAATAAATTTAGAAAGTACAAGTAAGTTTCCAAGTTTTTAAAATTCTTCTCTTTTCTTCGTTTTCTCAGCTCGAGGACGAGCTATAAGCTTAGTCCGGGGGAATTGATAACACCATTATTTTACCACTTTTCCTTTAGATTTTAGTATATTTTATTGGTTTTTTATGAAATTCTCAATTATTATAAGTTTTTTCTTCTATTTGTGGTACTTCCAGTCATTTCAGGTCAACCAATGACATTTGGAGCTTTGTGAAGCTAATTGGAGCAAAGTCTATTCTTGGACAGTTTTCGAGCATCAGAAATATCGTCTGAGATGAAGGGCTTGCCATCAATGGATTTTGATGAAATTTATTAGGAGATTTCAGATCAAGATGGTCTCGCATCATTAGGAGTAGTGGACAAAGACTTACACTAATTTTACTGAAGATTGGTCCAATTGTCTCGCAGATGAAGGATGCGTAGAAAGGCCAAAATAAAAGGAAGACCATTTGGGTTTTGAACCAGACATTTTCCATACTTAAGTGGGTTTATTCCAACCCTTTTTATGCCCAAGAACTCAACTAAAGATCTCATTACACGAAGCCCACCACTTAGAGGACTTAAGGCCTAGTTTTACACATTTTGACCTAATGAGGAAATATATTATAAATATGTTCTTTTAGCTTTTGTTTTGAAGAGACTTGTTTAGGTTTTAGTTCAAATAAGTGTCTAAGGAGGTGATATGGGGTCAATTTTTACCCCAATCAAAACCTAGCTGCAAGTGTACAACATCCGCAATAATACTTGGGGATCGAATTCCCAGGGACTAGCAGTCACACTTAGAACCAATATGATTTTGGACTAAGTTAAGAACAAAATATGCAAGGGTGTTTTCACTCTTTTTATTTGGTTTTTATGGTTTTTTTTTATGCTTATGAACCTACTCTAAATGCTCATTTACAAAGGATAAATCAATGAAAAGATATGCATCAGACAATAGAGAGTTAAAGTAAACAAGTAGGAGTTAAAAACGACTAGGGGCATTAAGTTTCGGTATAGAAAACAACCACTAAGGTAAATCCTCTCCACCTTCGAGGTTCAAAATTCTATGCTTAATATCAAAAGGACCTAGATTTTCGAATGACCTCAAAATAACAAACACGCATAAAAAAAGGGTCAATACTGATTGTTCACGATTCTAAAGTCGATCTACTTTCAAAGCCTACTTAGAAAAGATCACCAAATACTAGATTCAATGGTAAGTCAAGATTTTGGAATGAATACCGCTATAGGTCTATTCCCATACCATCTTTCGTAGGGGAATAACATTAACGAGTGAATAAAGGTGATAACGTTATTGATAAAACCTAACCGACTAGTAATCATATTGAAGTAAACTCATTGACTCCTTGTTATCTATTGTCTAGCAAATCCTCATTAGGTCAAATGTGTGAAACCCAGCCTTTAAGGCCTCTAATTATTAGGCTTCATATAAAGAGGTCTTGGGTTGTGTTATTGGGCATAAAAAGGCTTGGCATAGACTCAGTTAAATATGTGAATGTCAAGTTCGTAACCCAAATGGTCTTCTTTTTGTTTTGGCCTTTCTACGCATCCTTCATCTGCGAGACAGCTGGACCAGTCTTCAGTAATATTCGTGTATTTCTATGTCTACTGCTCTAAATGATGCAAGACCACCTTGATCTGAAAGCTAATTCAACTCTATAGTTCTTGTCTTAATTTCATCAAAATCCATTGAGGTCAAGGCCTTCATTTGGGATGATAATTCCAAAACTTACTTTGCTCCAATTAGCTCCACAAACTCCAAATATCATTGATTGACATGAAATGACTTGAAATACCACAAATAAAAAGAAAAACTACTTCTAATTGTTGAGAATTGCATAAAAACATCAATAAAACATACTAAAATCGAAAGGAAAAATTGTAAAGTAATGATGTTATCAACTCCCTCGGGCTTACCTTCTAGCTCGTCCTCGAGCTGAGAAAATGAAGAACAGAGAAGAAGTTCGAAAACTTGTAAACATACCTGGACTTTTTGAACTTACTAGTGAATTTAACTGTCAAAATCCAATAACACCAGAGTCAACATTTAAATAAAACTCTCAGTAATAACTACAAGTCTAGCAACGTCTCCAATTAAGCTACAATCAATATGAGTGACCCAGGATCTCCATCACCACTCTTAAAATCTACTGCGTGCGGTCTTTTCAAGGGAGTATCGATCAAAGAACACATAGGCACAACTCAATCAAGATCCAAAAATTTTACGGCCCATAATCGGTTTCTTTCCTCTTTCTTATTCACTTTTTAAATGCTTTTAGAGGTTGTTTTCTCCCTACTTTTCTAGGGTTTTATTTTACTTTTTTCCAATCAACTTCTTGAGAATCGATTTTTCTCTACTTCCCTAGGGTATCATTTTATTTTTTCTATCGATCTCTTTATTCTTCTTCTTTTTTTCTTTTAAGCACATTCACAATTTATCCGTTCCGAAATTCACAATAAGCATAAGCATCCTTTTTGGATGAAGTTTGTTAAACAAGAAATAGGAGAATCGTAGACTAATGTTTTTGAATATGAAGAGAATTATGATCCAATGCATATCAAGCCCTAAGAAAAGAAACTTAAGTTCACTAAGTGTTGATTGGCTTAGGGTTACCCGAATATCATATGATATGGTGCATTGGTTAGTTGATCCTTAATGACTTGGTTAGTTCAAAGTCAAGCTTATTTCCATACTGATTTTGACTCATTAAAACGTTTTAGTTTTGGAAATTTTTTTAAAACAACTCAAAAGTCACGAAAAAGAATCAAAAACAAAGAAAAAGAAGCATTACTAACAAGTGAGAAAGGTACTAAAAACTAATATAAAAGATAGGGAATTGGAGTTACTAGGTTGCTGGTCGAAAATATGGAGAGTTAGACGGGCATTTTGATGTTTCGGTAAACCGAAATGAAGAACAACGATCCGTTTTTTGCAATCCGGGAAGATTTCTCTGACCAAACTAAAAATTACAACAAAATAAAAAATTTGGTTTGTAAAAATGAGTTATAAAGGCTAAAGCTCATACCAATATTGTTGTGGCCGAGTTTGGTCTCTTTGGAATGCTAGGTTTGGCTCATCTTGATGAGAAACTGGGTTGGTGTGAATATAACCGTTCCAATGCTATTTTTTCTTGAGAAACACCCTATTCATATGCTACTAAGTAGTAAATTCTCAATTTGACAGATTGGTTCGCGTGGCGGAGCTTGGTTTGGTTTTGGCTGAGTTTTTCTTCTGTTTCTAGACAATCTGGCGCTCCAAAATGAAGTATGAGCGCTTCCAAATCTGCTTGGCCTATTCTTCATAAAATTTCCACTTTATATGGGCATTTTCAACAGTAAGACTTGGTTCAACTCCTAGATGAAAGTTTCAGAGAAACCAAATTCATCGGTTTTGTGTACCGTTGAGCGAAAAGTCGATGAAGATCTCTGCCAACCTCTTTCTCAAATTTTTTTCTAAATGTATTTAATCGTGGTCAGTTGGCGTGGAAGTTCGTTTGGCTTAGATTGCTCTTTAGATGCTTCGGTTGTGGTCTTTGTTCCTTTGGACATAGTTTTTAGTGTAGGGATGTGGATGACGAATGGCTCTGTCTTGACTATATCACTCACAGCTTCAAAATAATCATCATTCTGAACCCAATAATCCTTCGCATGAATTAAAATTGAAGTTCTTTCTCGGAGTTCCTTTGAAGTCCAAAATCTTGCAATTCTGACGGAGTGCCTTTGTGTTTAAGGGTCTTTGTAGGGTTTTTAAAACTTTAAAATGTCCTGTAGATCCTCTGTGAAGTTCTAGAAAAAACTTAGTTGTTCTGTGCTTGGCGACAATAAAATGGCTATGATGCAAGAAATTGCTCGGTTGAGGCTCCTTGTAGCTTCAAGTGTGTATCCTTTTGTTCTTAAGGTTCCAATCCTAAAAATCACCATATAATGGTATATAAATGTTAATCTTTCTTGGTTACCTCGAAAGTTTTGAGTTTATGCATGATTCGGCCAAGAAAATGTGAAACTTGGACATTCGGCAATGTTCTTCTCATCCAAAAGCATGTCCGGGTGGGGAATGGGATGGTCGGGACGTGGAAATGAGTGGTCGAGCTGGGTTAAGGCATAGGACAGGCTTTGACTGGGTGGCAAACTGACTAGGACCAATGTTGGACACCACAGGTCACGCGGCCAGTCGTGAGAGGCAAAAGCCTCGTCAGTTTGAGACACAAAGCCCCTGACACAGGTCGGGGGGTTGTTTTTCCCAGGCGGCCGGTCGTGGGACTCCCTGGACTTGTGGTAAGAGATTCCTGGGATCGGGTGATGGTCCTCCTATGATTAGTCGGTGCCTTGTTTTTTGCGAGATCCTGTATTACGGCTCAAACGTCAGAACATGTCCGGATCAAATTTTCTCCATTTTTCTTCCTTTACAAAGTAAGTTCCTACGAAAATCAAAGAATTAAAACTCTAAAATTATTTATTAAAAATAATAACACCAAATTAAAAAACTCTTTCCTAAGATCAAAGTCTAAAAATCAAAATAAAGTAAAACATAAAGAAGTAAAATGTAAGGGTTGCCTCCCATATAACGCTTGTTTAAATTTCAATTAACTCAACTCGTGGGCAATTTAAGACATTAGGAAGCCTCAGTGGATATTTAAATCCCCATCCTCTTGTTGTAGATCCTTGAGATGAAACCTGTTCTCGTTTTTGTGCTCCTATTTCCAATGCAATTGTTCTTATCGGTTGAAGGAATCTAACCTCCATTGCTGGATATCTATGAGGTGCTATCTTGTAGTAAAGGTCCTTATCAATATCAATGAAGTGCATTTTTAAACTTTTCTAGTACATGACAGCTCCTACGGTTGCAAGAAAACATCTTCCAAGTATTAAACTTGACGATTGCTTCTCTGCTACTTCAACAACCTGAAAGACAATAGGCACAAGAGCATTATTGATTCTTATTAGGATACCACACAATGGTCCTACAGGTCTTCTTATTGATCCATCAATGAAGATGATACACATCTCTGAAGTCCTCAAGTTTGTGAAACTAAGCCGCGCAGCAGTATGTGATGGCATGAGGTTTACTCCTGCTCTGGAGTCGCATAGAGTGTTCTCAAAGACTTGTTTGTTAATGGAACACTTGATTAGGAAGAGTCCTTGGTCTTTCAATGTTTGAAGTGTGGTGTGGCGCCTGTTGGGATCCCAGATGTTGTTGAACATGCCTTCTATGCGTTCTAAGTCTTGTGTTTCGTACTCGAGACACTTCCTGAGCTCGTTTTTGGTGGCCCATGCTCTGTCAAATGTCATATCAGCTGGTAAGTCTTGAGATATCTTGATAAATGCTTACCAATTCTCTCATGAATTGGAGGGATTTTTTTCTCTTGATCTCAAGTTGACATTGTCACTTTTGTGCTCAAACCGAGGCCTAGATTTCGGTTGAGTGGCTCGGATTCTTAATGTCCTCTTAAAGGGTGTGCATGATTCTATTCCTTGGGGCGAGTTTTGATTTTCCAAAGGTTTGAAGTAAAAAGGTAGCACCTCTCCCTTCAGGTCATTAGGCTTAGTGACGAATTTAGTAGAATGTTCTTCATTCTCCACTAGTTTCTTCTCAATCTCTTTGAGATGAGAGCTTAGGAGATCAAGATTGATCTTGCTATCACGAATCTCAGGGGTTCCGGGGTCCATTCTTCCCATGCTTTCCTTTTCCTCATGCTAGTCATCTTCCATCTTCTTGTTTGTTCCATTGGCACTAGACACCAATTCTTTTAAACTATCTTCCAGCTCTTTAATTCTTTCATCTTGTTCTTCCTTGAATCTTTTGATCCTTAAATTTAATACTCTAAAGTCCGAAGAACAGCTCGTTTGCTTGGCCTTCACCTCCTAATACAAAGACTCAAGTATTTTTTCCATAGATTTCTTGTTCATCCTCTCTTCACGGCGATTTTCATCTTCTCCTAGGGTATCTATGGAATTTCGTTGGGAACTAGTATCGAATAGCTCTTGGACAGCGGCTTCTATATGACTTAGGCACATGTTTAGACCTTGAACAATGAGTTCAAGCTTCTCAATTCTCTTCTCAAGGGCGAGAATTGATTATCTGTAGTAGTATAGATTTTTTGCTTCGTATCGCTTTGATTCTCGAGGAGTTGCTATGTGAGGTGCTCGACCTTGAACAATAGAGACTTTAGGGGTGTGTATGAGATTGGAGGATGAGGTAAGGAACATGATACCTCTGACCTTTGAGTGCTAGGTCGTGAGAGATATCACAGTTGCTCATGGGGAAGAGAGTTGTAGAGATTTCAGTTCGGGGATCACTCTTCATGTTTTTGAAGCATAGGTATTCTTTGCTGGGATTCATATGAGTGTTCAAATGGTATTGAGTCAAGATACCATCCTCCTTTAGTGGATTTTTGGCTTGTACTTTACCTCTAGTCACGTTCTCCATGAGGTTGACCTCTTTGCTCAGCATACTCTCTCTTAGGCTCATAGGCATGACGATAATAATGAGTATCATCCATGAATTTGGGTGAGTGAGAATTAGGGTAGTTAAATCTTTCAAAGTTTTTGTCCATGGCTGTAGAGAGGTTTAGGGTTTCATGTTTTAGGCTTTGGTTTCTTTTATTTTCCCTGAAAAACACAAGACAAACAACTAAATACATTAGTATGATGGAAAAAAATCATATTCCTAGTAGGAAAAAGATAATTCCAAGTGTTATTATCTACAAAATAAATGGGAGCACGAAATTATTGGTAAGTTAACCTAAATCATATGTGTTAAAGCCCTAAAAGAATTAAAATAAGTTAGAAGAAAAAGAAAACCGAAATTTTTTACAAGAAAATCGATCTTTTAGTAAGAAGTCAAAATTTGCAAAAAAAAAAAGAGAAAGAAAGAAAGAAAAGTTTTCCTAGACTTAATTCTAGATCTAAATTCTAATGTAAACAAAACTAATCCCCAGCAACGGCGCCAAAAAACTTGATGTGGGGTTAAGTTTTACCCCAGTTAAAACCAAGCTGCAAGTGTACAACATCCGTAGTAATACTCAGAGATCGAATTCATGGGGACTAGCAGTCATACTTAGAACCTATATAATTTCGGACTAAGCTAAGAAAAATATATGAAAGGGTGTTGTCAATGTTTTTATTTGGTTTTTATTGTTTTTTATGCATATGAACATACTCTACATACTCATTTACAAAGGATAAATCAATGAAAAGATATGCATCAAACAATAGAGAGTTAAAGTAAACAAGTAGGAGTTAAAAACAACTACGAGCATTAAGTTTCGGTCTAGAACACAACCACTAAGGTAAATCCTCTCCACTTTCGAGGTTCGGGATTCTATGTTTAATATCAAAAGGACCTAGACTTTCGAATGACCACAAAATAATAAAGACGCATAAATACGATCCAAGACTGATTGTTTACGAGTCTAAAGTCGATCTTCTTTCGAAGCCTACTTAGAAGGGCTCACCAAATACTCCATCCGGTAGTAAGTCATGCTTTTGGAATGTATACAACTATAGATCTATTTTCGTACCAGCTTGCGTAGGGGAATAACATTATAGAATGAATAAAGGTGATAACATTATTGATAAAACCTAACCGACTAGTAATCATATTCAACTAAATTCATTGACTCCTTGTAAACTAATTTTTAATATGCAAACTAATAGGTTAAAAGATGTAAACAAGAAATCAATCATGGCACCAAGCACTGATATCAAATCAAAGGGAGAAGGATAGATAAAACCGAATGATGGAAGAAATATGAATGTATTGAGATGAGACAGATCCTTAGGAGGCTACAAAGAGCACGACCTCAAAAGGTGTCATCCCTGCCTCCTTAGGCACTTATTCAAACTAAACCCTAAACAATTGTCTTCATAAAAAAGCTAAAAGCAACTACTTATAGTACATTTCCTCATTAGGTCAAAAGTGTGAAATCGGCCTCTAAATGTTTAGCTTCGTGTATAGAGGTCGTTGGTTGATTTCTTAGGCATAAAAAAGTCTTGGAATAGATTCATTTAAGTCTGGAATGTCTGGTTCGAAACCAAAATGACCTTCCTTTTGTTTTGGCCTTTCTACGCATCCTTCATCTGCGAGACAACTTGACCAGTCTTCAGTAATATTAGAAAAACTATTTTTCTACTCCTCGAAATGATGCAAGACAACCTTGACCTAAAATATAATTCAATTCTCTAGCTCCTATTGATGTTATCATATTTTCGTGTTTTAGGACTAAGTTTTAGATGCTTTTG
>OVAN01015716.1:0-11132 GCA_900406275.1 Anastatica hierochuntica
AAAGTTAAAGCTAAAGGACCAATTTACAATTTAAAAAGTTGATCTTCAAAAAATGAAGATGTGGATAGTGTTTCTTCAAATTTGAAGCAACACTGTTCATTGCTTCATTTTGAAGCAAAAAATGAAGTTCCATTGGAGTAAATTTTTCTTCAAAATGAAGCAAAAAGTGGAAAATGAAGCTCGGTTGGAGATGGTCTTAAAGAATATAAAAAGCATGAATTAATTAAATTTTATTATATATATTTTCATATATGGTTTTTAGGACCCCAAGTTATGCTTTATCTTGTAGTCTTTGTTATACTTTTAATAATGCTCGCTTATGGATTCCTTTTCAAAGTATTATTTGTTAATTGCTCTAGTTTTAGACTTTTTCTAATTAAACTATTATTGTCTTTTGAGTGCGGTTTAGGGCTTCCCTTTTTCATAAAAATGTCACAAGAAACTATGATTTGCTTTTTTCTTTCAACTCACAATACCATTTTCAATTTTTCCCACATCAACATTTTACTCACTTAATTATCAAAAAAAAAAAACATTTTACTCACTAGCATCATATGTGTGTGATAATTCGGCTGTTTTGGTTCTCACCAAGGTGAATCCAGATCCAAAAAATTAACGGTCTACACATGCTCGGCATAGAGGACTAGCAGTCACACAAAGACAGTTCCAAACCGTCGTTCTCGGGGGCGCTGAGGGCCGTATGTGAAAACTTTAGTGGTCGGATTTCGAATCCAGATGACGGGACTCACAGCCATGAACCCTTTACTACCAAACCTAGAAGCTTCGATTGAATAGCATTATATTATATAGTAAAAACTTTGTGCAAGTAGGTTTTATTGATAACAATGTCCGTTTGGGTAAATTTTTTACAAATAAAAGCATAAAAATAGGATAGAATATATATTAAAATCCAATCATTTTATCAGCTACTTGGATCATGATAAATTGCTATTCTAATCATACATAAATAAAAGGAACTACTATTAATAATTCAAAATTTTAAAAGCACTAATCATTCTTTAGTATTAATTATGCATTTCAACTTAAAATGTACGAATATTAATATATAATTAACAGTTTCTATTAGGGTTTACGTTTCGCAAAAGGAACGCATGTGGTACCATGTGAATAGGCTCCTCTATTCTAATACTTTTGTATGTTTATAGCTTTTTAATTAATTAAAAGATTAGTCAAAAAAGCCTAAAATTTTGGTTAAATGACGACACTTATAAGCTGACAACAAGAGGGATTAATATATATATATACATATAAATAAACACACTTGTGTTTAAAAAATTTGTAAAATAACTTTTTTTCCTAAAACCACAATATGGTTTAATTAATAGTTTTAGACTTTTCTTTTTTCTCTTAGTTGCATTAAACTTGCAGTATGTCATATAATATAAACATGTATATAATTTTTGTAAATGGTTGATTTAATTAAATTTTGTTATATTAGTTGAGGATTCACAAGATTATAAACAAAACACATGCATGTTTATGTTTCTTTAACAAGAGTGAATTGATCTTTCACATATGTGTCTATTGATGTACATAGCTTGAACAGTGTTCGTACATGATCGTGTGTTGCTCTTAATCGAGTAAGAATCCAACATGTTTTGTTTGTTTAGAAGATTCACATATGTATCTACTTACAAGTGAATTGATAATTCATTGTCTTGCATATTTATAGAAAAATACAAAAAAATTTATGATTACTGAAGCCAGGTGAGTGTGAGGTTTGTAATTCCCAATCAAATATTTAATAAATGCATGCACAAAAACATAGATATATGCATGTTCATAGTTTATAGAAGAAATAATATCTTATACATATATAGTATAATTTCCATCATATATATCAAGGATTTGATTAGATTAAGTAGTACTCAAGAATTCATCAGTTGTAAATTATGTATAGCTTATAATATATATAATGCTAATCATCAAAAAGTAGTCAACCCGTGTAAAAATTTATACTTCATATATAAAATTAAGAATTCATCAAAGACAAAAACTATTTTTTATAAAAGATCATAAAAAACCACAAGTGAAATGTAGCAAATAATAAACATAGTCAAGAGAAAACTTAATATATAGTGTATCCACACACTATATATATATATATAGCTCACTAGTAGCAAGTGACTAGTTATCATCAACATTATAGTAATAAACATCGTTATGATTCTTATTGTTAACTTATGAAAATACCAAAGCCACTTTAAGCGTACGTTAAAATCCTGACCTAGCTTGAGCCCAACCATAAGCTTCTTGGCCACTCATTTGTCCTCCTCCTCCGCTTCCTCCTCCACCGTTAGAAAGATTTGCCGGCATATTATACATTGGAAGTCCTTGGTTTCCATCGCCTCCACCACCGCTACTAGCCGGTGAGCCACCACCTCCGAGTTGCCCCGGGACTAATCCTCCACCACTTCCACCGCAGCCTCTCTCTGCCCCTTCTTCCTCCTCCAAAGGCAATCTCTCATATGTTGCGTTAGAAAACGTTGCGGCTATTAGCATAACCGGACCGGCAGCCATCAATGGCCCCACCACGCTTCCTCCAACAACTTGGCCTTGACCACCGGCTAAGTAAATTGTTAAACCGGTGGAGCCAGGTGGAGCCGGTCCAGGCAAAAAAGAGCCGGTTAAAGAAAGAATCTCAAACCTCCCTTGTAAAGCCAAAACCGCCCCACCACCAGGGGCTGCAGCAGCAACTGAAGCCCCTGAGGGTTGACGGAGGGTGACATTAGCCACGGTGCCGTTACCACTCAAGATGCATATGCCACGTTGGCGCCGCCTAGCAAAAGTAGCTAGGGTTTCAATAACATCCGTTCCACTAGCAATCTCCATGACATGGCTCTTGAGAGCATTTGGTGAATCGCGCGTGACAAATATCGGTGGCTTTGGTTTGTTCTTGGAACCAGCCGGACGTCCACGTGGCCGGCGCGTGGGAGCCTCCACGGCTCCTTCACGTGGCTCATGGTCGTCGCCGCTCAAGTTGTCTCTTTCACCATCTTCATTGTTGTTGTTGTTGACTTCTTGATGATGATGATGATGATGACTTGAGTCCATAGCCATGTTCATGGAGATGTGAAGATCTGGTTTCTTTAACTGAGAAGAACTAGGCGGCGTCGTTTCAAGGCCGGAGAGATTCACTTGTCCTGTCCACCATGGATTCGCCATTAAATCAAACCCTAAAAGCTTTAGTGAAACCCTAAGAAATATAAGTGATTTTTTTGATCAAGAAGATGAAGAAATGAACTCAAAAATACAAGAAGAGGAGTTAAGATTTTTCAGATCTTGATTTTTAAAACATATTACAAGTTTTTGTGTTGTGAGAAACACGAGACAAAGAAAGGTTAATTAAAAGAACACGACAAAGAATGATACTAAGCAAGAAAGAGAGAAAAGATGTAATGTAAGCTAACTTATAAAATAAATAGAAACATATGTAGCTATTAATATTATACTTATATATATATATATTGTTAAAGAATATTATACTTATAGTATATAATAAATATGTATAAGTGTCAATACAAAAGAAAAACAAATAAACCAACACAAGGCAAGCTTAAGAGTGGCAAAATTATATTAAAATTAAAGTCTTATTACAAATAGGATTACAATATGTATTAAAGGTTTTGTTACGAATTTTTTAGTGAAATTTTGACTTAAATGTTTTTTAAAAATTAAAATACATTACATTTCTAATTAGCTACCATCATATTCTGACATTAAAATATTTAATTGATTAAGATAATTTTCTTTAAACCTATCATTTTTGTTTTGTTTATTTTTAATTTAGCGTTATAATTGATGTGTGGGGTCGAGAGCCGAGGTTGAATAAATGGGGTGCACGATCGTTTTCCCACTACAATATAATTTATTTCCAAAGTTGAATCATTAGTATTTTTTCGAATATAAAAAGCATATAATATAATATCTACGCAGGTATTCATTGTATCGAAATAAGTATACTCACACAAACCTATATCGCCGAATATATAAATAATGGCACACAAGAGATTTGTGATTTTTTCAAAAATTATTTAATTAATTTGATACTCAGAGAGATTGAATTTTTTTAAAAAAATCCACTGTGTGAATGTGTGCGTTAGTATACATCATTTACCAAAAACCCTTGATATCAACTCTAGAAATTTAAAAGATACATACATATACATAAGTTATAAAAAAATAACAATATAGTTTAGATATTTTATCAAAAAATATATTTTAGTTTCTTTTTCCAAAATCAAAGATTGAATAACATGTACTTTTCCAATTTTGAATAGACTTTTTTACAATACTTGATTGACTAAGTCCTCAGAAACTTCTTATAATTAATATTAAAGTTGAGTTTACCGCTTAAACAAATACGTGTGACAGTTTTTAAAAATGTATCGATCATATCTTATACAATACAAACAATAGTTATTTTGTTTAACAAATTTAAAATAATTGTAATGCGGTCAAAGAAGTTTATATATTTGTTGGAGAGAGTATTTTTGTATATTTACTAGCCTTATAATATAAAAATTTTATTTCTTGCAAATATATAATCTACATAAATTATATGACATCCAAATGATAAATGATGGATAATATTATTAGTCGTTTATTTAGTCTTCCGTTGTTCGTTTTTTTTTCTACTTAACAACTCTCAACTAAAACATTATTTTATATGGAGTATAAATATAGCTAAAACGTTATTTATTGATTAGTTTAATTCAAGTAGACAAAAAGACAAAGAGTAGTTGAACTCCTCGGGACTACATAACACACAATTATGAAACAAAATTTAATTATGTAAAATAAACTACTGGAATTATTTATAGTTTCCTATAGTAAATATTTTTTTTTTCATTCTCCCAAACTATTTGGGCCAAGAATTCATAGAAGGCCCAATAGTGAATATAATTTCACAAAAGGCCCACAAGCTGGTAGAATCTCACATGATCATGTCTCATTGTCTATGCTAATTGGTATCAATTGCAATCCCAATTGTACAAAAATCTATTTTCACTATTCTGGCTTTGCTATCCTATATCTCGGCGCTCTCCACGAGATAGCTTATATAGCATTGGAATCGTTTGTTGTTCTCAACCGAAGTCATTGTAATTCGGTCATGTGGGATTCGCTCTGTTTCCTAGGTTGTCGGACTTCTTGTGCCCAAAGTGGCGAAACACCCTTCGGATTTCTTGTACCAAAAGTGGTGAAACACCCTCCCGACTTCTTGTACCCAAAGTGGCAAAACACCCTCATTCAGCGTACATCCAGAATACCTGGCTTTCGATGAACTCATCTACATTGTTTCCGACTAGATTGTTTCTTGATTTAGTCTTCTCCATTTCTTGATTTGCATCTTAGAACAACAAGTTTAAACCTTTATCCAAAAATTTTACATGATAATGACTCAAATAATCTATTACAAGATATATAATCACTCCCAATTCTCATTACTTGTCTTCCAATCATCATCATCTTCTCTAGGAGGCCTCACAACCAAAACAACCATCCCTAAACTCTTCTCAACATTTCCCTCCTTCAAAACAGATCCTTTCTCTAACTTCAGTCCACTCTCAGCCACCGCGAGATAGTATCCGCCATCATCCTCCACCGTACTCCTCTCCCTATCCGCCACAACCAGTAAAGGCTCTTCCTTTCCATCCCAAGGCAACACCTTTCTATCATCCCTAAAAGAAACTGCAACACCGCCTTTTCCAATCGCCGCCACTTGATTCCACGCCGGAAGAACCACCCATCTCTTCCACCCTTTCTCCGACTCAACAACCTTAAAGTCTCCTCCTGCATTGACCTCCATTGGAGCTTCAAGAATCATCTTTTCACCTTCCCCTGCTTTACAAACAGGCAATACAATCACCGAGCTCGCTCCTGCAACCTCACCAAACTTTAGCCTCACCACCGGAATCGAAACGGCTCTTGTTTCCTCCTCCTCCTCCTTCACTTCCTCCTCTTCCTTATCTCCCTGAATCTCTTTCATCAGCTTCTTCTTCGCCTTCTCCGATTCTGCAGCATCTAAAGCTTGTTGAAGCATCGTTGTTCTCTGTTCCGATGGATTCTTATTCTCTCTGCTTTGTCTATAATATAAGAAAGCAAGACAATCTCCAGGTAAATTATAATCAAAATCTAACCATCCAACATCTCCACGACGATTAGGATAATCTTTAATCGCTCGCGCCAAATCTTGCGCGCCTTTTGAATCAAAGTTCCGATCAACGATATAAGTCGCGGCGGCGACACGCTGCGTAGTGCTAAGAAGACGAATCTCATACAAAAGCTCTGCACCGCCGGTATCAAACGCCGCAATTAGCTCCTTTTCATGGAGAGATTGAACAATCGAGTCGCGAACTTTAGCGCCGACGATGAGACGATTCTGTTCGATGCTTGAGATTCCGGTGAACTCTTCGATGTTCAGAGGAGTTAAACCTTCGGAGTAGAGAGAAGAGATGAGTGGTGCGTATTCGAACCAGAGAGCTAATCGACCGGCGAGGATTTCGATTTTACCGGCGGAATCGAGTGAACGGAATTGAGAAGGGACTGGAGATGACGGTGGTCGGAAAGGTTGATAAAGCTGTTGACGCGGTGGTGGGTTTCTTGGTATCATGTTTTCCGGTTGTCTCCGGGAAACGGTGACGACGGAGAATGATGGGTTAACGGGTCGGGTTATTTTCGGGTTATTGAACAACCCATGGTTTGTGGATTGTGTGAATGGTGAAAAGATTGAAGATTTGAGAATGTTTGAAGTGAGAGAAGCCATGGAGAGTGAGAAGCGTTTGCAGAGTGAAAGATGAAGATGATGGTTGAATTGCCTTATCTCGAAGAATTGAGAGAAAACCCAAATTATCTTAACCGATTTAAACCGGGATTAAACCGGATTGATTTTAATAAATCGCATATTCGTTTTAGATATTTTGTTCTCAAATATTTCTATTTAGTCCAATAATGGGCCGAAATTTAAGAATATTAGCCCAAAACTTTTTAAGTTTCAATTAAATTAGCCCAACAAAAGAACCATATATTTTTGCAAAAAAAAAAACCATATATTTATTTGGAATTTTTTTTTATTTTGACATAAATAGCCAAAAATATTAAACTAAGTTTTGTAACATTACTAAAAACATCAACATATGACTCTCCAACCTCCATAACATCCGATAAAATTGGAACGATATAATGAAAATTAGTATGATCTTGTGCAAAGATGACAAGTACAAATCGAGAAATAGACAATGAAATAAAGTCAATAACCGCTAAAATAAACGGCTAAAACGAATTTTATAGTAGTCGTTAAAGAAAACTAGCTTTTTATTTGGGTGTCAATGCAATCTAACAGTAAATTTAATCAATCGGTTCATAGTAACACCGAATTTTTCAATGACCGTTCGTACTTACATTAACTGGGACAGATCTAGAAGTCATATTTAGCGGGGACAAAATATAAAATGGAAATTCTACAATATCAAATGGTGAAAAAACTGTCATTATTTAAAATTTACATTGAATTTTTTTTTAAAAAAAAAAATAAAATAATGGTAGCAACTACCACTTCTACCATTCAAGTGGATCCATCACTACCTATAGTTTCATATACTTTTGTTAAGAAAAATTATAAATTCTTTGTTTTATCTTTTATTAGGATATAAATAGTTGAATAATATAAAGAATCCGTCTAGATTCTGTGGAGCTAGTTCTGTGGAGTCTCGTATTTCTTTCTTCCTGTTTCTCGTTTTACTTCTACCATTAAGAGGAATTTCGTTCCCGGTCACTATCTTGACCATCCAGATATCGAAATAAAATTCGATTTTTTACTTTTGTGTTAACATATTCTAGCATAAGATATATGATAATATATGTTAAAAATTTATCAATAACATTTTGTTTTTGGAAAACTCGTAACTAATATTTATTTATATGTGAAAATATCTACGATAGAATCTTGATGGAGACATCATTGACTGCATAGACATAGTAACGCAACCATCATTTAGTGATAATACAAACATGCATGAATGCCTCAACAATGTCAACGTCTATGATTTAATCTCTAATACAACTTGCGGAGTAAAACAACTTGCGTATCACTCTCGAACGCTAAATTTAGCTCTGCAAATTTCACCTCTCTAATTTTCATCCAAAATGAATATTATCATCTTGATAGTAAAATAGTTGCTCACCACAAAATAAATTACATAATAATCTATTTATGTAAACTTCTTTTTTACATTTATCTACTTTTTTGAAACAATGATTCATGCTATATTTTGTATAGAAGTATTGTATCTTTATGAAAAAACGTTTACAAAATAAAAAAACTAGCTTAATAATATAGATCACACATCTCTAAAACACGGATAACAATGAGTTGAACAATGACAAATTGTGAATGATACATATAGTTTAATTTTTGAATTTTGATAGGGTCGAATCGTTACATCTATATAGCTAATCATCGTTAATAACTCTTTGTAGGCCACCATAACCGGTTTAATTAGCAAAAAAAAGAAACTTCACGTTTCCTCATATATAATCGAAATGAAAGTATAGGCTAATCCTTTAGATCATGAAATGAACGTCCACAATTTAGTTACCGAATTTGCTAATAAAAAAAAATTGCTAGAATTTTGCTAAAATTTTCCTAAAATTTTGCTAAAATTTTGCCACTAACCAAATATGAAAGTAAGTAGATTTTGTACAAAATTCAAATCGAAAGGAGATATATTGTTAAATATATCTCATAACTTTAAAGTCAGACATTCATACATGAGAGAATTATACTGGAAAGTAGCGTTAAAAAAAAAAGTTTAAACAAGTTTAATAATTTTACGCTTTAGGGTTTTTCTTTCCGGTTATGTTTTAGGTTTAAATCTTACCTCATCGATTCATAATTGACTATTCTTTTTTTTTTTGTTCAACTAAGAAAAAGTTGATCATCATTTATTTACAAAATCTAAAACTTTGTGGAATTGATTCAACATACATTTTTTAAAACTATATCCAAAGTTCCGATGGTGACATAATAGATTGTATTAACATGAGAGATCAGTCAGCTTTTGACAACACACTTCTACAAAATTACAAAATTCAGGTGTGTCCACTTCCCAAATCTATTCGGTTTATTAATTACACGTTTAAAGTTGGACTTCAACATTGTAACTTTTAGACTAATTAACGTTGGTTGTACTCTTTTTAGTTTCTGGAAAAACTATTCTAATAACATAGTTTTACATATGTTTAAAAAGCTAATGATATATATATATATATAGAACAATAATACAGGAAAAGCCGACAACATTTCCAAACAAAGCAACAAGTCATGATATACATTGGCAAGTTTCGCACATGAACGGGACCCATTGTCTGAAAGGGACAATTCCAATACGAAGACTTAGTTCTGATAAAAACAGAACGATTAGTTCTAAAGTTGGGGACGAACAATCCTAATACCCACAATTATTTATTTTCTCGACGGTAATTAAGTCAATGATTTTGTATTTTTTTTTAATTTTACCTTTTATCAATTTGAAATTGTATCAATTATATGTCTATTGCAGAGAGATTCATACAATGTGACTCGTTGTTACAACCTCCGTTGCCCTGGCGTTGTGCAAACTAATGGGGCAATAGTTATTGAAGGTGTCATTGTTCCCACATCTAGTTTCGGAGGCACTCAAATGGATTTCAAAATTCAAATTTGGAAAGTTAGTAAAATCTATCTTTTAAAATTTTTATTATTATTATTATTATTATTATTATTATTATTATTATTATTATTATTATAATATAATTGACTTTAATATAAAACTGAAAAAAATGTAGGATCCAGCACAAAATCTTTGGTGGTTGGGAGTCTTTCAACAACGGCAGCGTGGTCGAGCCAGTCGGATACTGGCCGCCAGAGATTTTTACTCGCTTAGTCGAGTATGCTAAGAAGATTCAATGGAGTGGCGAAATCCTCAACTGGAATTTATATGGCCGACACACGACAACCGAGATGGGATCTGGATATTTACCAGATAGCGGATTTCAGAAAGCAACTTATATGCGTGATCTAGAAATCGTGGTGAACAAAAGCGTCTTTCAGCCGCTCAATGATCTTTTAGTAGGAGCTTCCAACCTGAAATACTATAGAGCGAAGAAGTGGAGCAATAGTAGTTTCTACTATGGGGGACAACAACATGCGAGAGCACCACAAAGTAAATGAATATTATCATTTTAATATTATTAAGAACACAAAATGTGTTTAGGCAGAATTATAACAGACTCTCATAGAAATAAATATACAAATTACATTCGTTTATATAGGCAAATTACTAAACTAATTTCATAATCTAAGATAAACATAAATGTAAACAATATATTTATAAACAATGGTAAATTTTTTTTATTCTAAGATATTAACATATTTCCTAAATATTTTCATATATTGATCTTCATCTTGGTAAATCTCTTGATGTTTAAGGTTTCTTCATGAGGGAGTATGTTTATACTGTTTCAAATTAGTTGATTGTTAAAGTTATTACACGTCGATTAAAGAATTACGAACTTTTATTCATTTTACATTTTTTGCATAAAAATTGCATTAATACAGCTAATTCAACCAACAAAAAATTATACTGCAAAATATTAATAGTAAAAACACCAAATAACATTAAGTTTTTGCATAAAAACGTGAAAACATCAACTAAAATGAAACGAAAAAATCTCCTAAAATATCAACTAAAATAAAGCGGAGGGGGTAACAAAAACGAAATAAGGAAAACATTTATATTTTTTTCCCATTTTATTTATCCAATTAAACTCAAAAGATACATATTAAGTCCAATAGTGTAGAAACCATAAATGCGATAATATTCATATCTTCGACTAAAAGGGATCCTTTTGGCAACAACATTTCAAAGGATCTCCAAGAGAACGAGAGTTACATTCTCCCCAAGCAAATTGAGCTTTTTGACAGTCAATAAAACATCCAATCGGAGATTATTCTTCGGTACACAACTTATCGCAATGGTCATATGAAAATGGTGTAAATTTCTTTATTTCCTCATCTGCACAATTTTCATATAAAATTTAATTATAATCAATGCAAATGTAATACTATGTCC
>OVAN01015718.1:0-11130 GCA_900406275.1 Anastatica hierochuntica
TCCTAAACAATCTCCATGTCTCAAGATCGATTTCTTCCATCTTGAATCTTAGCTTAAGAGATATTGCTTATTCCTAGTGCTTGATTCTCTAGTTCTCGTGGGTTCGACCCTTCAATCGACATAGCCATATACTTGCCGTTTAATGAGGATTGTTAGTTGATTAAGATCTATAAATTTAAAACTTGACATTGAGTTAATCACTAGCGCAAATCTAGCCTCATCAGTGATCGCTGATGTCCAGGTCGATTCGCTCGGCCTCAAGTTCCTCTGTTTCTTTTTCAAGAGCTAGGAGGTCATTCGCGCCATACCGGGTTGCGACAGATGTGACTTCATCGGGATTCTTTTCCGATGGTTTCTCCTGCGCGTCTCCGGAGTGCTCCAGATGGAGTCGCGAAGTTGAGCCTTATTCCGCGGAGTCTGGTTGCTCCACACGGAAGGATGTTTCTGGTTCTCGCGGCTAAGGTCTCGACCTGTTTTGCGAGAGAGTTGGTCACGTTCTGCCGACTTCTTTTCGAGAGTCGAGAACATGTTTTTGATCTCCTCGAACGCCGCGATGTTTGGGTCAGCGTTGACCGCGGTGATGTTCGTTGTTGGAGTGGTTTCAAAGGTGTCGCCAGCATTGTTGCCGTTGCGAGCTGGTTGGTTGTTCTGTTCGTCGGTGTTCATGACTAATCTATGAATTAGCGTGAAAGATATCGCGTGTGCACCCTCCTTCTAGCGCCAAACTGTGGGAACCGAAATTCTCACTGTCAATGTTTACGTGGTTCACGGATTCTCTGTGGCCAAAAATCGACAGATCAAGCAGTGTATACGAAAGTTAATGGAGAAAGAATACGAAACTAAGCTGCGAGATAAGATCAAACAAAAAGCGTGAGTAAAACGAATATGCGAACAAATTGCGAGATGCAGGTTAACGAGATTCGTAAGGCGAAATTGAGATTAATAGTGAAGTAAAGACAATACGAAACAGATTACAAAATAATATATGTAAAACGACAGTAAAGTAACAGGATTGGTAATGAGAAACAATATGAACACGAAAAGAGAATCGTGGATCAAGACGTGAACGGATACGAATATAAACAAACGAAACACACAGATAACGAAGAAAGTATAAGGGATCTTATTCGAATTCGTTGTTTGAGCATGCGCAACCGGTGTTAAGCCGTGGCCGCAAGAACTATTGGCGACGATTACCTAGAACTACAACGTAGACTCGTAACCTAGTTGAGACGCACTTCACGAACGAAAAAAAGTAAGAACCCTAGTTTTTTTTCTAAATGTTTTGCGGTGACGAAAATTGTGTTCTTTTTTCATCCTTCTCCTTCGCACCCTTTAAATAGATATTCGTGGGCTTAGCTCGTTTCCTTTTTCGTCCCTGATTTGTGCATATCTTCTCGTGGAAATATTCCTTTCCCCTGATTTGCATATATGTTTTCGAGATCGTTTCTTATCTTCTCGAAACTTAATATTTTTTTTGCGAAACCTTGGCAAACCGTCATCGTAAATGGGCCCCGGTTCTCGCCCGAAATCGTAAGTGGACCGTTATTGCGATTTGGGCTCTTTCGGGCCGTTTCGCGGCTAAGTGTTCTTTACGATTTATTGCGGGAAACCGTTTCTCGTAAGACCAAACGGTAATAGTTTCGTGGAACGATAAGTCTGATCGTATAGCTTAGACTCTTCCGGTGTTTAAGTTAACCGTCGTCGTTTTACACGATCGATACGAAGTCCACGAAAAGTACGAATCCTTACGACTATTATCATGAAGGTTTGACGGAAACTCCAATCGAGACAAAACGAGAGACGATCAAGTTACGATTCGAAGGAAATGACGATCGGAAAGGACGTGGTTCAGTCAACGGATGACGGCTGAACGTTATCCGCATCTCAGCACCAACAGGCGCCAAGTCCAGGGCCTGATCTTTGTTCCAATCGACGTCTAGATCGGCCTCTAGTTCAATCGTCAATCGGTTTAAGACTCGTTCATAGGTTTGGCTTCAATCGGCGTTTAGACATTTCTCCGAAGCGACGCGGTTCTCCGATGCTTTCGGTGTTTTCGTATGTCTCCGACGGTTGTATCGTGTGGCCTTGTGAGAGTTGTCCAAAAGCTATAGATGCTAACTTTAGCATTTCGATGCTTTAGTTTCTCGCGGACGAATAGACTTCTTTGAAAGATCGTCTAGACCCCAATTGGCTTGCGGTCTAGGCGACGGTGAATCTAGACGATGATAAGTCTAGACGGCGTTAAGTCTAGACGGCGTTAAGTCTAGACGACAGTGAGTTTAGATGATAGTAAGGTTAAACGACATTAAGTCTAGACAACAGTAAGTCTAGTCGATGCTAAGTCTAGACGACGTCGAGTCTAGACGTTGGTCGTGTTTCCGAGTAAGTTTGATTAAAGATGCGATCTTGGACGTTAATTTCGAGATGACAATTCCTAAGGCTCTATAACCGTCCAGACCCCGTCAAAAGATCAAGGAACGTGAGTATGAGAAACTGAATAATCTAGTTGGTGAATTACATCTTCAATTGCCTTTCGTAGAAGTAGTCGAGATGGTACCTTGAATTAAGAGGTACATGAAGGAGATTCTTTCAGACTGCATGAAATTAGAACACGGTGTTTCAGTTCTTATTGTGGAATATAGCATGGTTCTTCAGAGCATCACACTAGAGAAACGCGAGGATCCAGGACCTTTCGTATTGCCTTGCAAGATTAGATAGCTTACCTTTGAGCGATGTCTCTGCGATTTGGGGTTAGGAGTTAGTGAAATGCCACTCTCGGTATCGCGACATTTTAATTTGACTAACTATAAACCCACGTGAATGTCTTTGGTGCTTGCAAATAGGTATATTTGAAGACCAGTGGGTATTCTAGATAACATTCCCGTAGGAGTTGGAGAGGGATATGTTTTCACAGACTTTTTTGTCGTGGAGCTTGAAGAAGAACCCAAGGATCCCATTATCCTTGAAAGACCGTTCTTATCTACTGCTAGAGCCATGATTGATGTGCAGAATGGTCAAATAGATCTCCGACTTGGAAAGTTGACTATGAAGTTCAACATCGAGAAATCCATGAAGAAATTGATGGGCACACGTTTTGAGTTGATACACTTGCTAATGTGATCGAAGACTCTGCTGAAGAGCTCAACACTGAGGATCCATTACAGGTAGCGTTAACCCAAATTGAAAATGAATATGGGTTTTTGGATGCAGGTACTTCGGAGGTTGCTGAATTGCTGAATTCAGCACCTATCGTTGAGAAACATGTCGCATTTATTATGCTCGAAGAGCCATCACCTGCGATTGTTACATCAATTGTGGCGAGTTCGAGTGATGATTGGAGCGAATTGAAAGCCCCAAAAGTAGATCTCAAGCCACTACCTGCAGGACTAAGGTATGTTTTCTTAGGCCCTAACTCTACATATCCTGTAATTGTCAATGCTAATCTGAACAATGTTGAGACTGCCTTGCTTCTTCCGAAGTTATGGAAGTATAGAAAAGCATTTGTATATTCTTTGGATGATATTACAGGTATTTCTCTAGATCTCTGCATGCATAGGATCCACTAGAGGATGAATCCAAGAGTTCCATCGAACATCAAAGGAGACTTAATTCTAAGCTGATGGAAGTTATCAAGAAAAATATTCTAAAAATTTTGAGTACATGTTTCATCTATCCCATTTCTGATAGTACATGGGTGAGTCTTGTACATGTTGTGCCAAAGAAAGGTGGAATTACTGTCATCACCAATGAGAAGAACGAGCTCATTACCACCAAGACTATCACAGGACACAGGATGTACATTGACTATACGAAGATGAGTTTTGCTACGAGAAAGGATCACTTCCCACTTCCTTTTATTGATCAAATGCTGACAAGACTTGCTAACCATCCTTATTATTGTTTTCTTGATGGCTATCCAGGTTTCTTTCAGATTCCCATCCATCCGGCGTACAAGGAAAAGACTACATTCACATGTCCATATGGGACATATGTTTATCAGAGAATGCCATTTGTATTATGCAATGCACCTGCGACTTTCCAGCGATGCATGATGTATATCTTCACTGACTTGATCGAAGATATCATGGAAGTCTTCATGGATGACTTTTCTGTTTATGGTTCTTCATTTTCTAACTTGTTGTCTAACCTTTTCAGGATTTTAGAACGATGTGAAGAGAAACACTTGGTTTTGAATTGGGAGTAATGTCATTTTATGGTCTAGGATGGGAATGTGCTTGGCCATCGAACCTCTAAGAGAGGGATCGAAGTTGATAAGGCCAAGGTGGAGGTGATGACGAGCCTGCAACCTCCAAGTTCTATCAAGTATGTCCGCAGCTTTCTCGGACATGCAGGATTCTACAGACGGTTCATCAAGAATTTTTCCAAGATTGCCAGACCTATGACTTGATGCTCTGTAAGGATGTCATATTTGATTTTGATACTGACTGTTTGTTAGCTTTTCAGACAATCAAGGAAACGCTAGTAAGCGCTCCAATTTTGCAGCCACCAGATTAGGATTTACCTTTTGAGGTAATGTGTGACGCCAGTGACTACACGGTAGGAGCAGTGTTGGGTCAAAGAAAGGACAAGAAGCTTCATGTGATCTACTATGCCAGCAGAACACTTGATGACACTCAGATCAAGTATGTGACTACGGAGAAGGAGCTCCTAGCTGCGGTTTACGCATTTGAGAAATTCATACAATACCTAGTGGGATCTATAGTCATTTTTCACACTAATCATGCAGCTTTAAGGTACTTTATGTTTAAGAAAGATGCTAAACCGAGACTGTTGATATGGATTTCGCTTCTGTAGGAATTTTATTTGGAGATTCGTGATAAGCGTGGTATCGAGAGTGGAAGCTGATACATGACTCGATGATAGTCTCCCTGAAGAGATTGTTTATATGGTTGCCTTGTTGGAGGATGAGTACTTAGACGCTGTTGATTGTTTTGCAATTATACATATTCTCGATGAAATTCCTTGGTTTGCAGATTTTGCGAATTTTTTTGAGTGCAGATGTGGAGCCACCATATTTCGCAGGCTATGCAAAGAAGAAGTTCCTCATAGATGTCATACATTATTTCTGGGATGATCCTTTTCTTTACAAGAGATGTGCTGATCGACTTTTTCGCAAATGTATCCCAGAGTATGAGGTTCAAGGTATTTTGTATCACTGCCATGGTTCTAAATATGCAGGACATTTTGCTACTTTCGAAACTGTTTCAAAAGTGTATGGGAAGGCATGTCACCTTGGGTTCTTCTTCAAGCTACTAGACAACAAATTCGGTGAAAACATATCCCTCTCCAACTCCTATGGAAATGTTATCTAGAATATCCACTGGTCTTCGAATAGACCTATCTGCAAGCACCAAAGACATTCTCATGGGTTTATAGTTAGTCAAATTCAGACGCTGCGATACCGAGAGTGGCATCACACTAACTCCTGACCCGAAATCCCAGAGACTTCGCTCAAAGGTAAGCGATCCAATCTTGCAAGCCAATACGAAAGGACATAGATCCTCGCATTTCTCCGGTGCGATGTTCTGAAGAACAGCACTACATTCCGCAATAAGAACTGAAACTCCATGTTCTAATGTCATGCGGTCTGAAAGAATCTCCTTCATGTACCACTTAAAAGAAGGTACCATCTTGACTACTTCTATGAAAGGTAAACGCACATGTAATTCATCAACTAGATTCTTCAGTTTCTCATACTCTCGTTCCTTGATCTTTTGACGAGGTCAAGAAGGATATGGAGGCCTAGGAACATAAGGTGGGGTTGGCACATACTGATCCTCAACCTCCTGCGCATTCTTTTCGTCAGGAAAATTCGATACCCTCTTATCAGGACAAAGATCGATCGATCCAGGGACATGGATCGATCGATCATTTTCCTTCTGTTTAGAGGCTCCTTTAGCCAAGGATCGATTGATTTGAGGACAAGGATTGATCGATCCTTGTCCTTCTATTTTGGACGTGCTTTTCAACTCTTTTCCACTTCTCAGCGTAATGGCACTGCAATATTCCTTTGTATTCTTCTTCGGTTTGCCTCGAATGACTCCCGGTGGAGCTCTGTTGCTCGCTGAAGTCTGAGCTACCTGTTTTTCAAGCAATTTCATCTGTGTGCTCAATGTCTCAAATTTCCCATTGAGATCACTGTACATGCTATCAACCTTCAGATTCAAGTCCGCAGAGGACTTTGTCTGATTCTCCAGCACTTGCTGCAACATCTTCTTCATCTCACTATCTTGAGAAGACACTGAAGATTGTCCTTGGTTCTAATTCTAATACCCCGACTGATAGTTTTTCTTGAATCCTCTTGAACCAAACTGCTTCTGCTGATAGCCAATGTTTTCGAAGCCACTATTCTGATTCCTGTTCTGAAAGCCGGAGTTGAAGACACTCTGATTTTGTTGGTATGGCTTGTTCTGGAACTGCATCGGTTGGTTGAAACCTTTGTTACCAAAATTTCCTTGACCTCCAATGTAATTCACATCTTCTTGTCCACCATTCAACTCTTCATACATGAATTCCTCATACATATGTCCCATCTTCTATTCTTCAAGAATAGGTGTATCGTTATGCTCTTCAACAAAGTTCACTCCCTGCTGATCTCTCCTCATTAGCTCATCGAGCTTGGACTGCAGATCATCAATTCTCTCCGCATCTGATGACACAACTCCTCTACCTCGATCATAGTCTGATCTTAGATTGGCTTGACTATTAGCCATATTATTCACCAGCATGTAAGCTTTCTCCACAGTCTCATACTTCTCCTCAACCCCATTATAAAAAATGTTAAGGAGATTCCAATCTGAGAACCCATGATGAGGACAATCATTTAAGTACTCCCTGAATTTTTCCCAAGATGCATGAAAACTCTCAAAACCCAATTGGCGAAATCCTGCAATCTTGTTTCGGAGAGACATAGACCTTGATTTCATGAAGAAATGCCCAAGGAAAGCAGGTTTGATTTCGTCCCGTGACCTTAGAGAATCAGACTCCAGACTATTGTACCATCTTATAGCCTTGTCATTCATGAGAGAAAGTGAATAACTTGCATTTCAGAGCTTCAACTGGTACTCCGTTGTGCTGAATAGTATTGCAGATGGTGGATTGGGTTCTGTGAGGGCAACCCATGAAACTGATTCTGCTGCACAAAGTTAATGAGACATGTCTTAATCTCAAAGTCCCTTCTCTCTATGGGAGGCAGACGAATGCCATAATGATTCGCATATAAAGCCTCCAGATTGTCATATTGCGCAAGAGTCATCCTCTGTTGAGGTTGATTTGCGCGTTGTTGCCCCTCAGCTGCAACATTTTGCTGGCAAGCATGCTAAGCACCAGAATTAGCACCACCACCAGTAGGTGAATTATCTTCTGGAAGGAGTCCAGAAAAGAGAAAATTTCGATTAACTTGAATGGATTCTCCTAAGTTGTCACCCATGATTTCAGAAAAAAACTCAAATTCTTCAATAACCTCCAACAGTTTCTCTTTCTTCTTCTGCCTCTCTAGACGCGAAGGTTCAGTCTTGAATTCCAGAAGATTCGCGATCCCTTTGCTTCTAGTATGAGGTCTGTTCATGCACCTGAAAGCACAAAAACAGAGAAGAAAAAGAAGAGATTAAACAAAATCAAGAAAAATGCCTTAGGCACGCAATGATCCTAAGTTCTAAGATTGCCTATTGGTCCCAGGCAACGGCACTAGAAAAATTGATAGCTCAGTTTTTCGCCGAGATAACACTGCAAGCGCACAGAAGTACGTTGTAGTGGTTCAAGATCGAATCCACAGAGACCAAAGGTAGAATGAAAAATGTCAGATCAAACAGCGGACTAAAGCGAAAAAGATGTCTTTTAGAAGGATGCAAATATCAAAATTTAGAAAGTAAAACATGCAAGCAAGCAACGTTTGGGTTGTAATTCAATTCAAAGAAGTGTTGACATTGGGTATTCTCACGGAAACAATTAATTGATTCAAATTATAGATTAGGGAACAAGTTTTAAACCATCTTCAACTCAAACACTAATATAGACATGTTATACTTCCGTAGTATAAATTCCCTATGAATTAGAAACCTCGAGACTAACTTCCATTGACTCTTTATTTCTAATCATGCATTCTAAACTTGTCTGATAGGTTCACAATTCACTAAAACATCAACTTCCATTGGCTTAAGAAGAATTGCTCATTTAGGATTCTTTCAGGCATTTAAACAAACACTTTCCAGACGTCAAAGTACCTAAGATCAGAAACTAACTGGCCAATTCAATTTCATGCATTACGAACAATCCTAGATGAAGATCCAATTAATTAAATCCCTAATCATACAATTCTATATCAACAATTCATGAATCCCTATGTGAGAACCCTAAACCCAACGAAAATACTAATCACTCATGATAATCACATAAACAAAGATCAAATCAAAGAGAGACATGATTGTATTTAACAAAAATAAAGTGTAAGGGTTCAAAAAGCTTCTCAGATTCGAATTACATAAGATGCTTCTTCTCCCTAAGTTACAAATCTCTTTCTTGCTCTCAAAAACTCAGAAAAGTGCATAATGAAATAGGAAACTCGAGCCTAGGTCTTAGTAATGAAATCCAATTCAAAAAATTTTTGGTCTTGTTCTTCGTAAAATCGATCAATCCATAAACAAGGATCGATCTATCCTTATCTATTTTCCTGGGCATTTTTAGCTTTTCACGGACACTTCCTTCGACGCTTGAAATCTATCCAAAATGCATTCTTTTCGTGCATCAAGCTCGATTCCAGTCAAACCAACAAAGAACACAAATCTACACCAAAAAGATTCGAATACATACTAAAAACTATAATTCTCGAGTAAAATCCGTATTAAAAACTACTAAAACACTAACACATCAATACACATTCTCGATTAATCATCTGAGGTGAGAAGAATTTTGCTAAGAATCTCTTTTGGCATTCATCCCACATTGCGATAGAAGATGTCACAACACTCTTCTCCCATTTTGATGCTTTGTCTCCTAAAGAGAATGGAAACAATTTCAATTTGATGACGTCTTCCGCCACTCCATTTATCTTCACCGTGCCACACAATCTTTCGAAGTTGTCCAAATGCTCAAGAGGATTCTCCAATGGTAGACCGAAGAAACGAGCATTTTATACCATGTTGATCAAGATTGACTTCATCTCAAAGTTGTTGTTGTAGATTGGCGAGAGCCTTATCCCCATTAGTGAATGACACATCGCCTTCTCCTATCCTTGGTTCTCCTCTAGGGTGGTTGAATGGACGGTGCTCTCGGTCCTTTTGACAAACAACCATCCCATGAGGTGGAGGGGGAATTGATTCTTGTGGTTTATTATCCATAAGTGGAGGGTTCTCATCTTCAATTTTGTAATTCATACCCAAACTTAGTAGATCGACTTGTCTTTCTCTTGTTCTCCTTTGTCTTGAGTTTTTCCTCTCAAAGTGAGTTGAGTCATTGTCAAGAAGTCTTGTATCTTGTTCACTTTTAGACCTTGTTATCATTTACCTTCACAAATCAAAGAAAATCAACAAAAGATAGTTATAAACTTTGGTCGTTGAATTCTAGAAATCTCTTTGAAGATTTTAGGTAAAGCCTAATTAAATCCAACAGGAACGACACCAAAACTTGAGGTCCAACCTTTTCGATGGGTGCAACGAGCAAGCTAAAATTTATAAAACCTAAGCCTACTCAACAATCCCGCAAGAGAATGGGGTCGAGTTGTAGTACTTGAGGTATCGTCCAAGGATTTAGAGGCTTAATTAAAGACAATAAGTAAAGTAGCAAAAAGTAAAAGGCAAGAAAGAAACAAATTTTAAGTGTAAATAATGGAAAAGATTGAATCTTGAGATAGTAACAATTGGTTCGGGCTTGATCTACACTTATGATGGACTTTGCTAAGGCTTTATTAGAGGATTGAAGTTATTCATAGGCCAAGGATCCCTCCTTTTTTGATCCACCCACTCTCATGGCGAAGATCTGTTCACCTATACAAATTTCAAGGCTCAACTCATGCTTGTTTCCTATCTAAATATGTACATGATAGTGATCTACAAGTTCCTCTAGCCATATAGCACCTAGGTAACATCCAATCTCATTATCCCAAGTAAAAGACATATATCTTGTTCTCTCAAGCATTTCATCGAACACTTTCTAGGCGTCAATGAGCAAGCAATGAACTTTGAATAACAAAACAAGATCTAGTAGGAATGTATGCCAAAATCTAGCCCTACTGTCCATCACAACCCTAGATCTAACCCTAGCCTACTAAATCTAAAGATCCTTGAGGGATCTATTTAGTAAGTTTCATGGAAATCCAAAGACAACGGTTTGGTCTTTGAGCTTCCAGGTCCTTAGATTTAGATCTAAAAGAAAGAGATGAAGAAATGAAACACAAATCTAAATCAAAGAAACCAAAATATTTATTACAAGTCTTTAGATTTTTATAAATATGAGAAAGAACAATAAAAGTTTGTTGGGGTCAAAAACTGTCCCGACGAAATCAATGCTTGAAAAGGGTCTCGGAAACGATGTTTCCTCCTTCAGACATGGGAATCGTAAGGATATCTAAAAGCTCTGAGATTCCCATCGTTCAGGCTGTCTCTTCCCGACCTGGTTTCAAAGCTTCGGGGATAGTCAATCGTGGCCAATCTCCGAATTAAGTCTGTCCATCCGCAAGCAACTAAAGCATCTAAGTGCCGAGTTTGGCATCGATGGCCCTCGGATAACTTTCACAAGACCACACGATACGTCCTCCAAAACGATGCAAAACCACTAGAAGCATTAGAAAACCGTGTCGCTTTGAAGGAATGTCTAAAACGCCGATTGACGCTAGACCTACAAACGAATCTTGAAACCGATTAACGACCGAACTAGAGGCCGATCTAGACGTCAATTGAACCAAGACAGAAGGTCCGTCTTGGCGCGAAGACAGAGTGTTTGTCTTTGCGCCAAGACCAAGGCATGGTGTTGGCGCCAATCGGCGCCAAGACCGAAGGTCCGTCTTGGCACCAATCGGCGCCAAGACCGAAGGTCCTTCTTGGCGCCAATCGGCGCCAAGACCCAGCTTTGATCTCGGCGCCAATTGGCGCCAAGACAAAGCATCTGTCTCGG
>OVAN01015719.1:0-11130 GCA_900406275.1 Anastatica hierochuntica
TCGAACTACGTTAGGCTTGATCCCCTGACGGGGTATGTAGGCAGCTCCTCCTGTGAGCGCTGCCCCATTCCATAAAAGAAAACCATTGCTCGGGTTGCTCAGGTACCTGACTTCCGAGTCACAGCGTGTCCACACTACTTGACCTCAAGCGTCGTTACTTAAACCTATCAATTAAAACCAGGTTCCTAGAAACCTCAAAATCGATAAAGGTCTTAAAATCCTATCAATTAAAATCAGGTTCCTAGAAACCTCAAAATCGATAAAGGTATTGAAATCCTATCAATTAAAATCAGGTTCCTAGAAACCTCAAAATAGATAAAGGTCTTGAAATCCTATCAATTAAAATCAGGTTCCTGGAAACCTCAAAATCAATAAAGGTCTTGAAATCTTATCAATTAAAATTAGGTTCCTAGAAACCTAAAAGCTAACAAAGGTCTTAAAACCCTATCAACAAAAAAAAAATAATAACACCAAGTTCCTAGGAACCCAAACCAAGACCCTTGAAGTTCTATTAATCAAAATGGAGTTCACGGGAAACCCGATAGCTCACCAGACTTCGGAACCCTGTCAGGAAAGGCACTCAGGCTCCGAAAACTCTTGACACACAAGATTTAATTAAAGTCCGTAGAGACTAAGCCGCAACCAGCTTAAGGGCTGGAAGGCCCAAAGGAGATTGAAAGACTTTAGGCTCCCTCTTCAAAACCTATGATCGAATTGAAACCGGAGCCTTAAAAAACAGGGGGCACGAGCAAAGTGGCTCAGACCACACGAGTGGAGTTAGAAGCCTTACAGGCACCCGAACCATCCCAAAAGTCTAACAGATGGGTCTTCTGACTGGGTAAGCTAAGGGCCGTATATTGAGTTGTAAACTCGACTAAAGTTAATCATAAGAAGAAACAAAAGAAAGTCACAACTTAAAGTACTTAATAAACGCATTAGAATGTGCCAAAAGGTCCAAGAGTTTAATGGCCTCTCCAGGCCCCAAGATCCATGAGTTTAAAGGCCTCTCCAGGCTCCAGATTCACAAGTCTAAAAGCCTCGCAAGGCATCGGATAAAATACTTAAAAAAAGTAAATAAAAAAAGAGCCTCATATGGCCCAGAAACCTAATAGAACTAGAGGGCAAGACAGCCCATTAAACACCATGGTCCCCCGCAGCCTGGACCTCGCTCCCATCGACGGCTTGCTCAGAAGGCTCGCTGATCATCGAAACTTCTTGTCAAGCCTCCTTATTAACTTGGTCCTGCACGGGTGGATCCTGAGTAACCACGTCCATTGGCTCCGAGCCCTCAGACAGCTGGGGAAGCTTTGAAATAGAAAAATCAAAAACCAAAGACTTATCATAATTTTCAACAACAGAAGGAAGCAGGGCCAGCAGACGACCATGCTCCTCCTGAACACTTCTAATATCCTTTGAGATGAGACCCGCCAGCAGCTCTATGTTCGCCTGAACCTCCTAAGCATAGATCTTGGCAGAAACCTCATCTCCCTTCTTCTGGAACTTCTCCTTGATAGACACCAGAACCTTCTCATAGGCCCCAATCACCTCCTTTTTACCCGCTCTCACAGCCCTCCTGACCTCAGCATCCATGTTTGAGACAAGATCCTTATTAGCTAAGATAAGCTCATTGACCTGCGCATCAGGTGTCTTCTTTGCACTTTCGAGTGCCAGGATCTTGTTACCCTTGACCTTAAGATCTAGGGAGAGATAAGCTATCTTCCATTCACGAACCTCAAACTGAGACATCAGCTCCCCCACTCGGGCCTGCAGATTCAGAACGTCGGACCTAGACTGAGTCAGAGAATTTTTGGTATCTTGAAAAGCAACTCTCACATCCTCGAGTTCACGGGCGTCAGGGAAGTCCTCAAAGAGGTTCCCATAGCCCACAATACAACGATTGATCGCGCTAGCCAACTAAAACGGCCAAATAAGTCAGAAAGGAGTTAAGAAGTTAATACTTCGAGAAAATAGCAAAGTAAAAAAAATATATCCTACCTGACCAAGATGGTAAGACACATCCAAGTATCCTGCTTTGTTCCTCAAACTGTTGATAGCTGGAAATGGGGACCCTGGCTGCTTCATTTGACGCATCAGAGTGGCCAGCCCCCAGTTGTCATCAAGTACCGAACCTGGACCTGAGCGGGTGAAGCTCCAAGCACCCTGGCTACCCCTATAGGAAGAAGAAGAAGTCCTAGCCGCTCTATCCCCAGAGCTAGAGCGTACCCTCTTGGCAGAAGGACGGCCAGACTCCTGATTACCCCTCGAAACACGAGGGCTGGCAGCATTATCTCTAGGGACCACAATTTCCTTCCCTCTAGAATCTGGATGGTTTATACCCGAGGCATCAACTTCTGCATTCTGCCTCTGGACAGAGGGGGCATTGTGAATGGTTGTGATTGGAATAGCCATTTACGGAGGTTTAGAAGAGCCATCAGCAAGCATTTCTCTGATTGAGTCACGAAAGGAACCGGCAGAGACCTTATCACTTAGTCTCCCTTTGGACTGAGAGCCGCCAGAGGTCCTCACCTGACGGGACCTAGCATCAAGAGAGCGGAAAGAGGGCTGGAGAGGCATCTTTTGGACAGTTTCCGATGTGCTGGCTTCAGTAGAGATGTCGACGGGGGACTGATCTTCGGATACTAAATGTCAAAGAAGAAAATCGTCACTAAAAAAAAGAAGAAATGACCGCAATAGCATACAAAGAGGTTTGCTGTTGAGAGAGCTTACCTTCAAGTTGGTTCACAGGAATTGGTTCAGGGTACGTAATCCTGTAGTCCTCGAGAAACCTGGCCTTACGGATCCTCAAAGAAGGAAAATCTGACCAGTTAGGAGGTCCCTATTTTAGTCTCCTGACCAGGGCTCTGGCTATCTTGAGGGAGGCGTTCGGAGGGTCCATAGTACCTAAAAAACAATAGCAATCACACATTAGAAACATAATATCTGAAGAACGAAACGACAGAAGGGTGAGAGCAACCCTAACTGATCAAACGGACCCAGGAGGT
Source organism: Anastatica hierochuntica (assembly GCA_900406275.1). Lineage (NCBI taxonomy): Eukaryota > Viridiplantae > Streptophyta > Magnoliopsida > Brassicales > Brassicaceae > Anastatica > Anastatica hierochuntica. The sequence goes on from OVAN01015719.1 coordinate 3,003, forward strand.
ACGCATCGAGCGACCCTCAAGGACCGTAGAAGGGTCAACTTTTACGAAGAAGAACTTTTTTCGCCAAAACTCATCATTAACAGAAAAAGAGAAAATCCCACGATCCGGGTGAGCCGCGAGGTAATAGGTACCACCGGCTCCCTTAGTAGGGTTACTCTCTTTGATAATATATAGATTGACTAAATCCTGGATACCAAATTTGATTCCCTCTTCTCTGGATCTGATAATGAGACCCATGATAACACGAATAACAGAGGGGCAAAGCTGAGGGAGAGCTAGACCATAGCAGTCGAGAAGATCTAACAAAAGAGAAGGGAGAGGAAATCGAAGATGACACTTAGAAATATACTGCTCGTGGTCACAGAACCAAGCTTCTAGCGCATGTTCCAGGGTCTCTAGAGGCGAAGGGACCAGCATCAGACTCTTCGGTGCACCAGCCTTCACTATCAGGTTACATATCTCTTGGTCAGTAAGAGAGGAAGGCTGGTGGGGGCCAAAAGCGACATCGCCGGGATTGGTCAGGGCGAGAGCCCTGGAGACCATCTCAGTCTTGATAGCCACGGCGACGGCTCTATCGATCATAGCAGGGTTCGTTTGTTTACGTTTACAAGCTTCTCGTGGAGCCTTAGAGCCTCTAGCTTTGTCTTTGCCCTTACCCATTAAAAGGAAAAGAAAGAGAGATGGGAAAGAAACAGCTAAGGGATTTCTAAAAGAGAGAGTTTCTTATGAAACACCCGAGAATGAGATCAGAGAAAAGCAAAAACAGTTTTGAAAAAAAAAAAGAGAGGATACAAAACGACGAGATAAAAGAAAGATAGAAAGAAGAAGAGAGGTTACCTTGGTGATCGTGCAAGTGGCGTATAGAGATAGAAGTGGTGCAGTTAATGGCGACTTTATATATCACCTCAAGTCTTTTCGAAACCCAAGTGTAACCCTTTGGTTCCCTCACAGTAGCAACCGTTGGATCTGATTCATTTGATCTCAGCCTTTGGATCGAGGGAGATTGAATATTTAATGAAGATTTGGAGAATCTTTGGAGGGATTTCTCCTGAAGAAAGGAGTTACACGTCTCGGCCCATATAGCGCAGGCCCAAGATGCAGGGGGCAATTATGAGGGTCGAAATCCGCAAGCCTATTAGCGTTAAAGAAAGTTGGACCTGAACCGAAGCAAAGGCCCAATCGCTGAACCGGCCCACTAAGACACTCAAATCGCAGATCTTGTTCAGTCAAAGGAGCAGCGGAAGGTAGCGAGATCTAGGGAGAAGATATCTCAAGGAGGTTCCGAAGATATAGGAAGATGGAGCTATAAGAGGAAGTCTTGGAAAACAGGAAAGGGGGTTGGATTCAGAGACAAAAACGAGAGAGAGAGAACAATATTGTAGCCTTCGATTAATCCTTCATTTATTCATCTTTTTGTAAACACTTTTGATACGAAACGTCAATAAGAATCAATTCATCACTTTTCTAATCTATAATCTTAGCTCTAACGGGTTTCGATCCCACTTTGTCCCATTTTTAAACCTCTTCAAGATCTTCTTAAAGTGATTGTGAGATCTAACCCTCACATTTTTGTTTGGATAAGTGACAAACTTTAGAATGAAAATTGCCATTGTTAGTATTCTTAAGAATATACAAAAAATTGGGAATATGTGCAAGTTCAGAAACGGATTGGTGTCCTAATCTTTGATGCCAGAGATCTGGACTTATTCACTAGTAATCATAAAAGCAGAATGTGTACCTGGAAAAGCTAGAGAAGCAATGTCCAAGAAGTATAGATTGGTCAATTGTCTACCCATCCCAATCATTAATCCATGTGTAAGCTCATGAAATACACAAGTAGACTCATCAAACCATATACGACACTTTAGGGTTCTAGCACAAGAGCTAACACTTAAAAGATTGAACTTGAATTGGGGAATATAAAGAACATCAAGAAGATGCAAAGAACTTCTTTGAGTGATTGTCCCTATCCCAACAATACTCACAAGAATTCCATTTGGAAGGGATATTATGGTATTTGAGAGGGTTTTATAAGTAGTGAATAGGTCTTTGTCATGACAGAAATGATTAGTAGCTCCAGAGTCAATGACCCAAGCTTCTAAAGAAGTGATATTTTGGGTCTACATAACACATATATGACCTTTCAATACTGCTAAAATAACAAATGATAGAGGGAAAAAGTGTACCAGATATTGGGAAAACGGTTGAAAAAGAAGAAAGTTCTGAAGAGACTGAGACAGAGTGAACCTCTGGTATGGTGACTGAGCTAGGAGGCTGAAGTTTGCTGCTGAGGAATGACACTAACTGCTGAATATGTGCCTTAGATACTTTATCAGCTTGAGAAGCATTTTCTTATGTGACCTCACCAACTGCAACATTTTCTATGGCTGAAGGTGGTTTCTCAAACTTCTGCTTAGGCTTATAACTAGTGGGATATCCATGTTTCTTGTAGCAACGATCCATGATATGCCCAACTTTACCACAAAAACTACAAATAGGTCTATCCCTTTTCTGAAAAGAAGAATCAGCTGATTGAGAAACTTGAAATGCAGCAGGTTTTATTGTAGGGAGCCTAGTTGTTTCTGGCTATCCTCTTGATCCAACAGACTAAAAACCTCAGATAAGGATAGCAGAGTTTTCTTCATGAGAATACGACTCCTGACATTTTCATAGTTGTCAGTAAGTCTCATCAGAAAGTCTATGACCTTGTTGGTCTCTCTTTCTGCCAATAACTCATCAACAGGTCTTCCAAGTGGTTGAATATTTGACAATTCTTCCAAAGAGATTGAGTCTCAGTGCGATATGATGATAGATCTAGGCAACCTTGTCTGAAAGAATGATTTTGGTGCCTTAGTTTGTAAAGTCGTGGCAAGTTTGACTTATGGAATCTGACAAGAAGGTCCTTCCATTTATCACAAGCATTTTTAAAATAGAGGATGCTTGTATATATCTTCTTTGATACACTGTTCAGAATCCAAGACTTGACCATGCTGTTACAACGACACCATATCTTATAATACGCATCATGTTCATCATGCATAACAATAGATCCATCCAGAAAATCTAATTTGTTCTTAGCTTCCATACTCGTAGTCGTAGCTATACTCCAAATTCCCTAGTTATCACCTTCTAATTGTTCCAAACCCAACACTTATCTAGGATGATCAGAGCTATGAAGATGATAAGGAGAATGGATATTATCGGGGGAATTTTATACCTCAAAATGATCAGAAGAAGTTTACGAAATGGATATGCAATTTCCTCCACAATTGTGAACTTCAGATGATTCACGACGTGTGTTGAGCTCCGGAGACTTCTCATGATTGATCGAAGAGGAGCAATGAGAAGATTAAGGTGTATCCGGTATAGATCGACGATACTTTGACTTATAATTCCACTTCCCCATTCAAATCGAATCTAGCTCATATCTTGATAAAAGAGCTGATGAAGACCTAGACTCGCATAGGAAAGGAGATGTAGAAGTTCGCCGAGATGAAATAACAGCTGGAGATGGTGATGATCATCGCCGGCGAAGTATTCCAATGACCAATGATTCTCAGATGAAAAAATGTTGTTAGAGAGAACTTGAGTTAAATTGCTCTGATATCATTTTACTAAATAACCTCTGATTCTCATTAATTGGAAAATGTGTATAATGGTGGGTTTATATACAATTGTAAAGTTGCCTAAACCAAAGCCATACCAAAACCTATCTACAATCTATTGATTTATATCATACCAATGTACAAACTCTAATTCCAAATCAAAACAAAATACTAATCATATTAATATATATGTTAACAAAACTATTGCAACCAATTTTATATGATTCTATTTACCGTCCTTTGAAAGGAATTTTGAGGTTTACATGTTTATTTGATCCTATAGTCTTTCCTTTGAAGTAAGAAAAATTGCTTCTTGCTCCTCTTAGATTTTTTTGATAATCCTTAGATATGAACTTAGTTTTCTTATTCCTGATTCCTAAAATATGTTTTATCTTTTCATGTATAATGTCTCCACTTGTGTGTCTGAATTATATTGATGAAATGGCAAAAAATGTTTTTTCTAACATCATTTATACTTTTTCAAAATTCTCAAAAATCACGAGACCTTCTTCTTTACTCATCCAACAAAAAGCAAATTATCTTCGGCAAATAGCATATGAAAAATTAGTGGGCTTGCTCTTGCAATTTGTAAACCTGCTAATAGCAGGCTGCTATTGATTTGTACTTTTTTACCTTTTTGAGATTTACTATTAATGCTTCTATGCATAGAATAAAAAATTTTATGATCGTTCACCCTATTAGAGGCCTCATATAGGTATTTTTTTTTGGTTGAGCATTAATCAAAACTTTGTATCACCGACCTAATATACAACATCATCATCACAATCTATGTCTCTGCAACACCACATTTTCTAAGAAGACTCAAAAAAATCATATTCCATTATATCAGAGTTTTTGCTCATATCATTTTTTATTGTCATAAATTTTCTTTGAACCGGTCCTTAGGAGCACTAGCTTTAGACTACACAATAAATAGTAAACAATTAAAGCCCCTTGAGTTAAGTTATATTGGTATAGTGTCAAGCAGGTTCGGTCTTGATTGGAAGTTGTAGAAACTGGTGTTTCCGGTCTCCAAAAATTAAATAAACTTTAGGCCATATTTTTTTTCAAATATATCTTAGAACAGTTGGTTCTAGGTTTATATATTCACGTTGGAGGTTGAATATTCAAATACGTCTCAAGTTGATGTTGGGATTTTTATATAACCCAATTTTCGGCCCAAATTTGTTATTTGACTTTTGGCCCACACATCTTCATTATCTAACTTGTGTCAAGTAGTCAAAATTAGTGACTTCTAAATGTATCGTTGGAACAACAAAATATCTCATTCTCTTTTGTTGGTTTTATTGTCTAAATCATATCTTCATGGATCCGTTCTTCCAGTTTATATTATATTATAAACATATTTTTCTAGTATAATTTTAATTAAATTTTCATGGAAAAATCTTTTAAAATAAAAGTTTAATATACTACCTAGAATGCATATGTTTGTAAACAATTTATTTGAAAACTATATCTGCCAATTAAATTTTATATGATGTATATTACAATATAAGAAAATAAGAATCCATTTAAGTTATGTAAATAAATAATAAAATAAATTGTCGGGTTTTTTAGACTACAGAATAATTCTGACAGGTCCTATCCTCTATGAGTCATTAACCCTTAATCCTTTAAAAAATTTCATGATCGTAAGAATATTATCAAATATGAACCAAGATCATAGAAAAGCTGATTAGGTATGCATAATTAAGCTCGGTAGTATTCTCTTAAAAAATTTTCGTAAAAATTTCAAAATGGTTTAACTAACAACATGGAAAAGATTTATCAGTCAAAATTATGTTATGTGAAAGAGTAGTTAGTGTTAGTATTATTTCTTTTAATTATATAAATTTATTTTAATTTATTAAATATATTAGATTTACTTAATAAAATTTTTATTCAATTAAAAAAAATCATACATAAAAAGATCTATGTACTTCAGATAGATATTTCCATAAATTCTCTTTGTCCATATATATGCTTCTTTTAATTCTAAAGTGATCTCCACCAACACAAGTGAGTTTTAGAATTGTCATCTTGAATTTCCTCTGAAGCAATCTTTAATTATAAAATATTTTCCTTATTACATGGGATATTATTTTCCTGTCATTTAGAAAATTTCCATAAAAAATTACGTAGTTTTTTCACATCCTTAAGCACTCGATATTTCCTCGCTTCCATCTTCTTAGAATCTATTAGATCATCTCAGGCGATTACCTTTTATAAAACGTAAATTACTTTCGTCCACATCATTCTTTTATCTTCATCGTTGTTACAATTGATCTATTATTTGAGTTGAGCATCACTAACTGAAAAATAGTGTGTTAATTTTTTTTAGTGAAATCCCTTTCTAACCAACATCCAACAATTTTTTAGAGAAAATATACAAAAATAACCTAAAATAGATTTATAAAAATGAAATAAAACATTTTATCTGTAAAATAACTCAAAGGGTAGGGACATTATATCTACTTTCCTTATGACCAACAACAAATAAACAAAAGAGACAATTCTCTTCTAACCTTGAGAAGTGTGAAACACAAAAAGTGGAGGCTATAACAAACTTCATTTGCAGTATGCGTGCAGACTTCTCTTGAGGTATGCATCTGTAACTAAATATTGTATTTAAATTTAAAAATTAGTTAAATTAATTTGATTAAAAATGTGAATGCTTAAACTAAATATAATCAGATATGAGATGTTGAGGGTAATTTTATTCCCTTAGAGTCTAACCTTAATTGGATCGGGGCACATAAATTACCTCCTTATTATTCGTGGAAACCTAGGCCTTAGCCATATCACGACGCCTTGTCATAGGTTATGTGAATATTCTTTTTTAATATTTAAGTCTTATAGATAAGGACAATTGCCTTATTGAATAATGGGAATCTTCCTTTATGTTAACTTTACAATTTTTGAACATTGTTAAGATAGATTCAGAACTAAAAGTTATTCATATCTTTTCTAAAAGAATATGGAAATACTCTTATTCGAATATCTATAAATACTAAAAGAGGAACTCTAATTCAAGGATTCAAAATTTTACATAGAATTCACATATTGTACCCCGATTATCTTTGATATTAGTAAAAAATCATTTACATCATTTGTTCTTGTTCTCTCTTTCAAAAGAATCATCCAAAAAAACCCTAAATAGTTTGGTGCTAGAAGGAGGGGAGAAATCTCAAAAAGAATCAAGGAATTATGAGTGAATCAAGCAGTATTTTAGAACTAGGAAAAAGCGTTAGTCACAACTCTGCGTTTGACGACGAGACCACGAGCCACCCAAAAGAGGTCCCACCAAAAACCATGGAGGACAAAGCTCTCGCAACAAAAAAAAGAGTACGAGGCAGTAGTAGCAAAACTGAAAGAGAACGAAGCTTGACTGAAAGAGCTAGAAGAGGAGAACACAACTCTCAAGGCTCTAGCGACAAGAGAGACGCTCAGGCATCCGACGCTGATGACGAGGTAAAAAAACACATCAAATTGAAAAAGGGTCCCATCGATGCAATCGGTAGATGAAACACCAAAAAAGTCGTTAAGGAGGCACAAGTGCATCAAACTACTACCTCATGGCTAACCCAAGCTCATGGCAGGAAGGCTGGTCTAGAATCCTTGCTAACAGGAAGGTTGGAAGCCATAGAGAACATGATCAAGTGCCTGCTTGGAGTAGCCGAATCAAATGCTCAAATACTCCTTCTTGAGAAAAAGTGATCCATTTTACTCTTCACTAAAAACACATTTTCTTTCTTTAATTTAAAAATTCGTAAAATGGGGAAAAGACTAAAAGAACATCTGACTTTTTAACTAATTACCAACCCAACCACACATGAGTTGGGTATTCCGGATCTGACCCAGATCCAATCGAAACTTTTTTAAAAAAAACTTATCTACTCAAAAATCCGTTGTGTATTCCAGATCCGACCCGAGATTCAATCAGATCTTTAAAAAAAACTTATCTGCTCAATCAAAGTCTTCCTTGTGTTTTTCCTTTCAAAATCGCTATAAAAGAAGTGAAACTTGGTGTGAATATCATTGTTTGTCAAGAAAAAAAATGAAACTTTGTGTGAATACCATAGTTTCGGTTAAGTTACTCAATAAGAGAAGTGAAACTTGGTGTGGATATCATAGTTACGGGTTTGTTAATCTTGATTTTGAGTTTTCTATTGTTTAATTTATGTGATTAAGCACATTTCAAATGCATGGACTAATTTAAGCACATAAGAAAAGATTAGAAACTGACATAACAAAGAATCGATTTAATTAACATAAGGCAAAATAAAGTTAGGTTTGGTTTAGTACAAAAGACAAGTAAAAAAAGTTAAGAGTTAACGTTTAGGGATTAGGATTCGTCGCTGTCGGGATCGCTGTCGTGGTCTTCGGGGTAACCACCATCTGTATCACCACCACCATCTTCATTATCGTTGTCGTGGTCTCCGGGGGAGCTAATGTCGTTTCCCCATCTATCCACTGATGCACATACAATTTCATGCATATTTTAGTGTGTTTTAGCTTAGTTT
>OVAN01015720.1:560-11126 GCA_900406275.1 Anastatica hierochuntica
CTCGCTAGATCTTGTTTTGTGCTCAAACTTAAGATTGCTTGCTAATCGACGCCTACAACGTGTTCGATGAAATGTTTGAGTGAAAAAGATTTAGGTTTTTCATCTTGGGCTATGAGAGTAGTTTGCCTAAAGGGATTTCATGATGCTAGATGATTATAAGGGCTTTATGAATACTATCACTTACTTGCTTAGATAGGAGAAATCCGAGAGGTGAGCTTTGTAGTGGGTATGGGTGAATAGACCTCCGCCACGAGAGTGGGTTGGTCGACAATGAGGGGATCCTTGACCGGGGAATAGCTTTAACCGTTTAATAAAGTCTTAGGAAAGTCATTACTTGCTTAGATTGAACCCAAACCAATAGCCACTATCTTGAGATCCACTTTTCTCTTATAGCTTGCAAGTTATTTACTTTGTGTTTTGTTTATTGCCTTTAATTATTGCTTTTACTTATTGCCTTTCCTTTATGCACTTGTTCATGATTGCTACCTTGCTAAGGATAGATCTAGCAGAGACTTGTGACATCTCTATCTAGATTGCTCCCTAGACTAGTTTTTCTAGTGTCATTCTCCTTGTTTAAACTCTTCTAAACTATTCAATCCTTGGACGATATCTTTCTTACTACAACTAGACGCCGTCAATCTTGCGGGCTAGGAGCGGTTGTTAGGTCATTATAAATTTAAAGCTCCGACACGTTGACATAAGTAGATCCCTATAGCATTTCGTGCTACCTCAATACCCAAAAAATACTTAAGACACCCCAAATCCTTCATCCTGAAGCAAGAGCTCAAGTACTCTTTAAAACCTTGTATCAAATCATGTGAACTGCCAGTAATCACCAAATCATCGACATATACAAGAATTGTTAGTTGAGTATTGCCACGATGAAATGTGAAAAGAGAGTAATCATGAACACATTAAATAAAACAATACTCGAGTGAGGCAGAATTGCGCTTGGAAAATCAAAAACGAGGTGATTATCGAAGGCCATATAATGACTTGTGAAGCCGACACACCTGAGATGAATCCTCGGTTCAAAATCCAGAAGGAAGTTTCATGAACACCTCTTCTTTTAAGTCACCATGAACAAAGGCATTGTGAAAGACCATTTGATGAACCTCCCAGTTCTTAGTTGCTGATACTTAAAGAACAATTCAAAATGTACTCATCTTAGCAACCGGAGAGAACGTTTCACCAAAGTCTTCGCCCGCGATTTGTTTATTCCCAAGAGCAACCAAACGTGCTTTGTATCGTTCGATTGTACCATCAGATTTTTATTTGATAGTATATACCCACTGACAACTAATGGCCTTCTTCCCTGGAGGTAACTGCTCGATGTTCCAAGTTTGTGCTTCTTCCAAAGAATCAATTTCGGATCGCATAGCACTACGAAATCGTTCATCTTGAACAACTTGAGAGTAATGTTTAGGGATGATATTACACGAAATAACATGAAGAAAAGCATAGGGAGATGCTGAGAACCGATCACACAGTAGATAATCATCAAGCAGATAAACACTCATATCAAGTAAATCATCATCACATGGAGAAGATGAAGAGGAATAAGCCACGATTCTAAGTACATACTCTGATAAATTTGCAGGAACTTTTCGTGTTCGAAAACCACGACCAAGAGGCTGAGCTTTGTTAGAAATCACAAATGCAAGTGCCGATGACGCAGTCGTCAAGCCCAGAGCAGAGTCGTTGCTCTTTTCTACATCATCATGCTCAGAAACAGATCCTGGAGCTGGCGTGTAACATCCAAATCAGCCACAGTAGGTGTAGTAGCCGGTTGAACAATCGGAGAAACTGGATCAACATCAACATCAACCGGAGAAAATGGATCAAGTACAATGGTGAGCGGATCATCATCACGCTCAAGAACAGTAGCAGAGCTTGCTCCAAGTGACCCTGATGTCGTATCTGGAAGAGCAGCAAACGGAAACATATCTTCACAAAACACAACATCTCGTGACGTAGTAATCTTCCCGATTTCAAGATCATACACCCGCCAACCTTTATTGCCATAAGGATATCCCCAAGAATACCAATTAATGACTCCGACTAGAAAATTTGTCGCCAAATGTTGATTATGAACATAGCAAAGACAACTTATAACCCGAAGATGAGACAAAGGCGGAGGACGATTGCAAAGAATTTCAAACAGGGTCTTACCACCAAGAGTGGCCGTAGGGGTGCGGTTAATCACATAGCCCGCAACCAATATGCATTGTCCCCAAAACTTCATTGGAAGCGATGCTTAAAAATGAAGAGCACGACCAACATTAAGGATATGACGATGCTTTCATTCTACGCATTCATTTTGTTGTGGTGTACCTACACAGAACGTCTCATGTATAATTTCGTGCTCACGAAAGAAACTACCAAGGCAAATGAACTCACTCCCATTGTCACTACAGATTTTTTCACTTTCTTATAAAATTTTCTTTCAACCATAACAATAAAATTTTTCAAAGTCATGGGAGCTTCTTGTTTATCAACTAACAAATATATCCATAAAGCACGTGAATAATCATCAAGAATTGTCAAAAAAAACAAGAACCACAAAGTGCGGGAGTTCGATATGACCCCCAAAGATCACAATGCAAAACTTCAAAAATATCTGATGTTTTATTGAACTCAAAGGAAAAGAAAGTCGAGATTGTTTTGCACGAATACAAATCTCACAAGTGTTTGAATCAAAAACTCCACTATCATTAGTAAACTCAGAAGTAGAAATAGAATCCATAGTTCTCGAAGCCGGATGTCCCAAACGCTTGTGTAATGTCTCCATCGAAGTATGATTAGACACATACATAGCCGCTGCAACATCCATACTCCGAAAGAAATACAGGCCACTACGTTCCTCATCCGCTCCAATCAGCGTCCTTATAGTGTGGTTCCGAATAATGCACCATTTGTCAGTGATCTGGAATACAGTAGTTCATTCACGATTCAACTAAGAAATTGATATCATATGACATTTCAACCCATCTACAAATAGCACATTTTGAAGCCGAAGATCATGACCCAACTGAACAGAACCACATTGTGTTGATGTCGTCAAACGACCATCCGGTAACTTAATCAAAACCGGTGGCATATCACAAATATCAGCAAGATTACAAGCTAAACCCGTCATATGATTTGTTACTCCTATATCAATAATCCAAGAAGAGCTAGAGACCATACCAGAGAGTTTTGTCGTTGGCAGTTTGATCACTTCCATTAAGAATCCTGACTAAGTTTTGCCATTGTGCATCACTGAGGCCACTAAGTCCCATCCGATCTGCTCTTGTGATCATCAAATTAGCAGAGACAGCCAGTGTAGACACCACAGAATTCACGCAAGATGGTCTTGCTCCACGACCCCGACCCAATGAAGCTTGCGTTGGTGGTGTAGTTCCAGCAGCAAGTGTAGGACGCGGACAATCTCACCACTAAGTCAGGTAACCAAGCTTTCATAAACAGCTTTCAGTTACGTGTCTGGTCTTTCCACATATTTCACAAACAGGTCGAGAATGGTTATTAGGAGCACCGTATGGCCGAGAAGAGGCTTGAACCGCGAAGCTCATCTCCTCTGTTTTCTCTATCAAGATCTGACTTGAACTTTTAGATTCTTCAACCTGTGATAAGACCTGAAAAGCTTCATCAACCGAAGGTAATGACTCTCGGGACAATAACAATGATTTCACTGTCCCGTAGATATTCTCATCGAGACCCATCAAAAATTGATGAAGTTTTTCCTCCTCTCTTTCTTTTGCAATTTCTTCTAGAGTTTTAGCTTGTTGATAATAGCTTAAACCCTTCCATAACTGAGTAAGCTTCCCATAATACTCTTGTATAGGAAACCCCTTCTGATGGCAATTTGCAAGTTCTGTTTTAATCCTCTGAACTCTCTACCCATTGCAAACCGAAAATCTCCTCTGAATGTGAGACCAAAGCTCATTCGCATACTCATGAACAGGTAATGTAGTTCGCAAGTTTTCTTAAACCGTGAGTTTCAACCAAGATATCACCACTGCATGATTAGCTTTCCAATCATCGAGATGTCCAAAACTCGGATCAGGTTTGGAAATTTTCCCATCGACAAACCCAAAATTCCTCTTTGCTTTGAATGTTAATCGAACATTAGTTAACTACTCATCATAGTTAGGTCGCCTAAGAGGCGGTTTTGAAATCACACTACCAAGGTTATCTCCAAAAGAAAGATGATCTAAATCGATCGTTCTTCGGGTATGAACCTTAGCAGCCGCCACAATCCCATCGTTAGACATGATAGAACAAGAATTCTACTCCGTTCAAAAGAGATTAGAGTATATAAAGTCAAAGAAAGAAGAATCGTATAAGAAACAAATTGAATCAAGGATCGACAACAATCAAATTTTGTATGCTTTGATCATTGCTCTGATAACATGTTAGAAAACTAAACAGGATGAAAAGAGTTTTCTGTCATTACGTTTTAGCCGTCAGGCATATTCTTATACAACCAGAGATTAAACCTAAATGACTTGTAATATTTGTCTAAACTACCCTTAATATCACTCATATTATATACACATATCGACATATATATATAGATTGTCCGACAATATACAATATTGATTGATATCTAATTTATTATTTAGTTCAAACATCTTTTGTACTAAAACCTATCATATCTAGAAATTGACATAACGTAACCCACATAGATACAAATGCACTACTCGAGAATTAACCTTTAAAATCTTGATCCATTCGTTCATATATAAACCCGATAGTCGTAATTAAAGCTCTCTTCAGAACTTCAGATTGATTAGAAATGTTTTACTTATGTAAATATATCATCTAACTTGACTAGTTTTATATTTAGATTACACATGTATTTTTCAAATAACTATACATATAAATTTTAGATGTAAGCTCAAAAGATTTTGTGAGAATAGAAATGGAAAATCACATTAAAAATTATCAAAATGACATCCACTTACACTTTAAACCTTAAAAATTTTAAACTATCACTATAAACCATCGGAATGACATTTTTGTCATAATAAACTGTGGCAATGTTTCCAGTATGTATGCCGATAAATTCTTTAACAGAACAAGTGGCGCCGTTAATGGGATTAACATTTCCACAACGAAACGGTGTTCGGAGGCGATGGATTAATAAACGTGCTTAAATCTTTAAAAGGCACATATGATACTTAATATATATATATACACTAAACGTGCTTAAATCTTTAAAAGGCACATGTGATACTTAATATATATATATATATATATATATATATATATATCCTAGTAAAAATCCCAAATCGATTTGAAGATTTAGGGTTCTTAGAAACAAAATTACATCTCCAATCGTTCTCTATTGAGGATCAAAACAAAGGTCAGTCTGTATTTTGTTGATTCAAGTTGTAGTATTGCGAGTCCCGCACAAAAGTTTTCGTCATTATTTATTTTTCGCAGATGGCAAACAGTGCAAGTTCTTCTATAATTGAACAGAAAAACAACAATGGTGTTTTTTTGCAATCGTAAGAGATTAATCACAGTTGTTCGAGCTTGGATTGACGAAAACAACAGTCGCACGTTCTATGGTTGTTTAGGGCGGAAGGCTAGTACTGGTTACGAGCCCTACAACTTTTTCGGTGGTATGATGTGGAGAAACCACACGGGAGGCAACACATTGCTTTGTTAGAGGCAAGAGATATAATCGTTCACAAAAAGAGGAGATAAATAACTTAAGAAAAGCAATGAAAATAGTAACCCATGAGGCCAAAGGAAAAAAAATAACCCATGTGATGAGTTGAAGGTAAGTCGTGAAGATTGTGAGGCGTTGAAGCGAGTCGTATTGATACTTAGCGAGAGAAGTAGAGTTTACCGTAAAGTTCTTATCTCTTCGGCTGTTGGATTCACAGAGGTAATTGGAATGATGATTGCAATGTAGAAGTAAAGGTTATAAGCTATGATATGATCGACTTTGTTCGTATTATTCTGAAACTTCTTGTATTTGATGATGTTGTAAACCTTTGGTGTCACTGTCTTTTTGTGAAACTAATGATATTTTTTATGGGATTTGATGAGGTTTTGTTGTGATTGTCGTTTGCTTACACCTTTGGAGTCAAAGTCAATTGTTAACATGTTTTTTAGAGCAAAACAAAACATATATCTTCACAAAACAAGGCTTTGCTTAATACATAAGCTTAGTTTTCAGAATAACCATCCAAAACATAGACATTTAGTTGTGAGAAGTACATACACCTTCTAAAACATAGACATTAGTTGCCACAACACATACATAGAAATACATAAAACCTTCCTATTATACTCATTATTCTGGTTGGGTTGGTGGCTACAGTGAATTGGTATCACATGATCGGTTATTAAACACCTCAAACACTCAATTAGTGAATGAACAATGTAATACTCCTACACCTCTAGAAATAGAGTTGGTCTTTGTTATTTTCAACTTCCGTGCACGCTTAATTTTAGGATTCTCTTGGGTGGATGAGGCTGAAGGTTATAAAGCACTTGAAGCAGCATGTGGAGCACTTGAAGCAGCTGCATAAGGGATAGTTGTTTCACATTCAGGTGCTAACTGAGAAGTGGTTATAGTAGACGGAGTCTTCTTTTTCTTAGTTTAGTAGAACGTTTTGGTACTTGAAATGGAAGATGTATTTTTTTTCTAAGAACCCTAAATCCCCAAATCGGTTTGGGGATTTTTTTTAGAAGATACAATTTTTTGAAAATATCACATGTGTCTTTTAAAGATTTAAGCACGTTTACTAATCCATCGCCTTCGAACGTTATTCTGTTGTCCGAAAGTTAATCATGTTAACGGCGTCACTTGTTTAATTAAATAATTTGTCGGCGCACAGACGGAAAACATTGTCACGGTTTATCATGACAAAAATGTCATTCTGGTAGTTTATAGTGATAGTTTGAAATTTAGAAGGTTTAAAGTGTAAATGGATGTCATTCTGATGGTTTTTTATACAATTTTCCTTATTTAAAAATTTTTAATTTATATTTTTGGATAAAATGTTGTAAATACGTAAACATACATAAACTACAAAAGAAAAACTTATGATACACGGAGTTTAATGTTACCCATCATCAACAAAAGTTGAATTGCAATATAACGATTTGGAAATAATGATAGAAAAAGAACGAACTTTCAAATCTAAGTAAAAAAGAATCCTGAATTTTTAAGTGAACCAAAAAGATCTTGAACTTCTTAAAAATCCTCAATTTAATCCCATGTAAGTTTGACAGAGCCATTTCAATCCCATTTTAACGGTTTGGACATTTTGAACAATAAATAACTAAGTCGTAGCTTTTTTAGTCACATCTATAGTTGCACTTGGTTAGCAGCAAAAAATCGTCTCTATAAGAACTTTAAGACATTATATGTCACGCGTTAGGCCCCTGTGAAATTGAAAGTTTGAGAAACGGCAAAATTAAAGAACAACACTACAAATTCCTGTCAAGCATCTTTTCCTTTTTGACCATTTAATACTTTTTTGGTCTTTAATCTATTATCATTTTGCTAATGTACGATTTTTTTTTGTCACCAAAGAAACTTTTTATTACCCTTCACGAACAGAAGGATATTGAGCTAAAAGTGCTCGACGTGCTAACGAATCCGCAATAGAATTCGCAGTTCGTGGTATAAACGAAACAACAATGGAAGAAAAACGTTGGGTCAGACCCCTAATGTCTGCCAGAAAACCAAAAATATCAATATGGTCTTCACCACTGTTGATCAAACCGACCAACACTTGGGAGTCAGAGTGCAGAAGCAACTCAGATATCCCTAACACAATAGCTTGGCTAAGCGCTGTCCAAATAGCCAAGACCTCTGCTGCCAACGCCGATGGCAAACCCTCCTTAAAAGAAACATACTTTGCTATCGTAGAACCACTCGGAGTGGAGAAAAACCATCCTAGGCCACCACTCTTAGAAGAGGGATCCCAAGAAGCGTTCACCCAACAGCTAAACCGCGATGGTAGTAACATTGATGGGCCATCTGGAACCTCACCGCCTAACAAAGAGGTACAATGACCTATCACCTTTTCTTGTAGAGAAGCCGCCTCCTGCCATTCTTTGGCGCCAGCCAGAGCAAGGTAAACTACCTCATTTACGTGCACCTCCTCTCTATTAAAAATCAACCGATTCCTCGCCTTCCACAATTGCCAAGAAATCTATGGATAAACATCGACGGCCCTCAAACCCGTAGGTGGTAATGCCTTAGAAGCCCGCATGATGGAGAGGAAAGAAGGCAAGGAAAGCAGGACAGAGAAGGTAGGAATGTCTAAAGGTGTCGTCTCCCAGGCTTGCTGCGCAAAAGGACATTGCAACAGAACATGATCAATGGTTTCCAGAGAACCACAATGAGGGCATGTAGGATCTTCGGTAACTCCTCGAGAGTGAAGTGCAGACCGGACAGGCAGCGCCCCCCGCATCGCCTTCCACAGGAAACCTTGCAACTTTGGAAGAGACTTGGTGCGCCAGATATTCTTCATCCAATTGAATCCATCATCAAACATTGGTTCTCCTGACACCAATAGGGCGTACTCACTCTTACAGGAGTATTGTCCATTTTTATTGTACAACCAAACAAGTGAGTCCCGTCTGGTAGACGAACCGAACACCAGATCAGAAATCAGTTCAGAGTAATGAGGTAAAATCTCATTAATTAGACCCCAATTCCACCCTCGAGGCTGAGTCTCCAAAAGATCCGCGACACGTAGATCTTGGAGATCCACAGGAACCGGGCCCACGACCGCCATTGGGGAAGACGTGTTCCATTTTATCATTTTTAAGTCGCTAATATATGTAGGGAAAGTAAATAAATTATTTTTTCACATATAGTCATTACATTTCTTTAGAGAAGTATAAATGCATTTAAAAAATTAGAAGGATATATATATATATACGGGTAAATTAGCCAAATATTCAAAAAACAAAAATTAATTAAATATGTAACATAGCCATTGTATTGTTTGAATATCAGTGTAATTTTTGGCATTTTTTCCAATTTCTCTTTGAGTGGTGCGTGAGTTTTTTTTTTAATCTCTCCACATTTTACCGCCTCTTACTATTTTTTATATTTTTTCCTTACAAATATGTTAAATGAAATTTTAAATACACAGAAAAAAATATTAATTTTTTCTGAGTAAATCATGTTTTGAATTTTTCGAAACGGATGCATATTTTGAAAACAATATTTGAACATCATATTTTATTAAAACAGTACCATTACTTCTATAGACATTTTAGTTTTGTAGCTATATGCTTCAATATGAAAAAACAGTTTTGGGATCGCTCTAATTTTTGGAATTGCTATAATTTTTGGAATCATCCACAGAGAATCGTCGCGACAAAAAGTATCATCAAATCAAAACTGGAGGCTACAAGTGAGAATGAGCTTTTGGTTGCTCATGAATGACGCTGGCCATAAGCTGCCAAACAGGGCCTATAGATTTTTAGATAGTACCGGAACACCGTATGTGTTAAAAATAGAATTATTATTTTTGCACACGTTCTATTTGTGTTTATTAAACTCTTAAACATAAACATTAATTGCATAGAATATTAACATTTCTACGCTAGAATGTGTATATAAGTTGTGAAATGTGACAAAACCATTATTACGTCAAATTCTAAATATATGATATAATATAAACTCTAAACTCAAACCTTTTGTCATAAACTCTAAACTCTAAACTCTAAACCCAAACCTTTGGTCATAGACTCTAAACCCTAAACCCTAAACCCCAAATACTCAACCCAAACCTTATACCATAAACTCTGAACCCTAAACCTTAAACTCTAAATTTAATCCTCAGACCATACATTGGAGAAATAGTAGAAAAGAATTCAATATTCCCATAATTGTTTGTAGTAGATCATACAATTACATATACTACAAATTATGGCATACAAATTATGAAGACAATATGCATATAATATAAAACAAAATTTAGAAATACTATTTTTGTAGAAATTCTATGTTTATAGACGTATTGAGAATATTGAATTCTAATAACAACAAATCCTAACCTTTAAACTCTAATTAAATGCTAAACTTTAAACTCTAAACCTGAACCTTATACCATATACTCTGAACTCTAAACTTTAAACTTTGAATCCAATCCTCAGACTATACATTTCGGAAATAGTAAAAAAGAATTTGAAAGGAGTGTTGGATAAGCGAAAAAAAAATTGTGGACATACATTGGAAAATAGTATTACTATAAAAGAAAATTTTAAATTTACATATTATGTAACTTGTAATATCTTGACTACTAACATTTAAAATATCTATCCGATTTGAAAATTCAAATTATGCTAAATTTCTTTAAAAATGTACGCTAACACTTTTTTCAAATACAAAAATCTAATTAAAAATTTGTTGGGGTGTTGAAAAAAAGAGAGGACATGTGGCTGAGAGTAGAGGGGTGGGGTGTTCTTGTAATTTTATTTGAAGAGAGAGAATTGTTTTTTAAGTGTTAGTTGTAAACTTAATTAATCTAAGTTTCTTGTGTATATAACCTAATTTCCCTATATATATATATATATATA
>OVAN01015721.1:0-11124 GCA_900406275.1 Anastatica hierochuntica
AAAACACAAAACCGAATAAAAAACCGAAGCCTCCCGGGTCAGAACCGGTTTCGCAAGAACCTAAAGCTCTGATACCACTTTTATAACACCCCAGTTCACCTGGACAAGGTCCCTCCCGGATCTGTTATCTTCTCTAACTAACTCCTCCTTCTCAAACAATCTCCCAGAGCATTTCTAAATAAAATCTTAAATCAACTCGAGTCTAAATTATCCATCACAAAAGACAAATCCATCTTATTGCTAGGCAGAACTCCATATGTGAAAAGAGTCTACTCGCCACAAAATAGAAAGCATGACACGTCTAAAAGAAATCTAAAATCGAGTCAAACCATAGAAAACCATTTAAATAAAATCCCGGTCCCGAAAACGAACAACCCAGTTCCTCCATCATCCGTCCAGCTGCTCGTCATACTCACCTGCAGGGACAAAGAAGAGGGGAGGGACGAGGGGAAAGAGAGGGGTGAGTGACCTTGGCAACTGCAGACACGGAGACTGGACGCTGANGTGACCTTGGCAACTGCAGACACGGAGACTGGACGCTGAAGACTTCCGGAACATCTACTGGACTTCTGGACCTCGCGGTTCTAGCAGCGGCGGCGAAAACGCAGCAGGAGACTCGCGGTCTCGAGAATACGGTGGCTGGGGGCTGCGGTTCGGGTTGACCGGCGGAGCGGCGGCGCGATCGGAGGCTCGACGACTATAGTGGTGGTTTGTGGCTTACGGATTGACGGAACCAGCGGCTGGGAGGTTCGATCGGGCTCGGTTAGGGGCTGGGAGACTCGAGTCGATGGCTGCGAGGCTCGGATCGACGAAGACGGCGACTGGGAGGGTAGATCGACGGCGGAAATCGGCGCTGGAGGCTGCTGCGGCAGCGAGAAGGCTCGGATCAGCGACAACGGAGGAGCTGCGGCAGTCGACGAGGGCTGCGGCGGCTCGGGAAAAGATGACGGCGACGGGGAGGGCTCGATCAAGGTTGGCGGCGCACGGGTAGGCTCGGTCAAGGGTTCGGGTAGCTCGGTTCTCGGGTTTTCGCGGATTTCGGGCAGAGCTTCACTACGGGTTTCGGGATGGTGCGTTTCTCGAGGCGAAGATGCGTTTAAATAGGGAGAAGGAGACGCGGTTTACCCTAGGGTTTTCGGTTCTCTTAAACCGATCCCTTCGGTTTGAACCGAATCGGGTTGATCGACGCGGTTTACTTCCAATTCCGGGTCGGGGTCATTACAATCTATATAATATATTCTTATAAAAATAAGTTTAATTACCAAAATAAAATTTGTTAATATTTATATAAAAATTTAGTATAATTTGTTACTTTTAAATCTATGGATACTATAGAAAAGAAAAGCGAAAATAAACAAAGTTAAACAAAACTTCTATTTCAGAAATTTTAATATTTCTCTCCTCACTTCTTTTTTTGTTATATATAACAAGGTTAGAATCTGAGTATACACGATTTATAGATGTTAAATATATTTTGTCAAAATAACTTGTGGTTATACTCTAATTTGCTGACTGCCCGTGAATTCACAAGTGTAAGTAGATGCAAATAAAATACCTAGATCTAAAGAATCAAAGTGAATCCGACCTGAAAAGTATATTGAATCCAAACTAATGCCGGTAAAATATATGCACGGAAGCAGAACTTCTCTCCTCACATTTTTTTTTGTTAAATAGAACTAGGTTAGAATCTGAGTATGCACAATTCGTAGATGTTATACATATTATGTCAAAATAATTTGTGGTTGTGCTCTAATTAGATGGCTGAGTAGTTTCAGAAAAATATATGGGTCCAAACAACCGAAGTGAATCTGACCTGAAAAGTATATCGAATCCAAACTGAAAGCGGTATAATATCCGCACGAACGCAAAACTTCAATACCTGAAAAACCGAAACCGAACTCGGCTCGGACCGAAACATTTCGAGTATCGAGAGGTACCTAAATTACAATTAAATACGTAAATATATTAGTTATTTTTATATCTAATATCCAAAAATATGTAAAATATACGAATATACCTGAATTTATCCGAAAATTCGAATTATTTAGAATTTTTAGGTATATTTGGATTTTTTATTTTTCTACATAATTTAAATGAATATTTGAACCCGAATCAAACCCGCAAAGATCCTAACCGAACCTGAATCAAAATTTATAAATACATGAATGTGACTTAACCCTCTAGCATGAAAATTCATAACCCGAATAAATCCAAACCAAAACCGAACGAATACTCGAACATCCGCTCGACCGCCCACCTTTAGGTGAAAGTATTATACGGAGGATTTAACTATAATGTGATATTTATCCAGGCTTCCAGCTGTCACTCATCCCGCGCGTGATGAATACTCAAACAGATAGCCTAGCGAGGAGATCCCGACTTTTTAATCGTGATTATATTTTTGTACACTTTACCCCTCCGAATTGGTTGGTCAATTCGGGGGAGACTCTCTAATTAATGTGTGGTTGACAAAAAAAAACTATAATGTGATATTGTTTTAGGTTTACTTATCAAAGTAAAGTATATTTTTATTTATAATAATTCAAATGTGAGTTTTATTTGTTATATATTTCTAATAGATTAAATTAAAAAGAATAAAAAATGGTGCAGTTATTTGGTTAACAATTACTCAAAAACGAAGAGTCTTCTAAACCGAAAAGAATCATTGTTAGATCTATGTCAAATGTATGAAATAATTTTTAAACTGCTGAATGTAAAGATTTGATATTTTCTCACATTCTTCTCAAATTTTTTTCTACCCCAACTATCTTGTAAGTCAAGTTAAAAAAATCAATTATGTACTTCAAATATTTAATACACAAGCAATAAAGAACTGATATAAAGTGCAAAACATATATCATAATTTCAAAAAAAAAATGATAATTAAATGTAGATCATGTAAAATTGAATTTCGCGTAAATAAAATGATATGTAAGATTTTTTTTTGTCGATACCTTTAAATTAAAACGGTTCTGTAATCCAAACCGGAATCCAGAGCTTACGTAACACATAGCATACGAAAGTCGGCGAGCATCACGTGCTAACCTATCCTCTTTGATGTTAAAACTGCGCGAAATGAACGAAAGGGGAAAAAAAACGAAACTCCCTTTAATCTTTTCTATTTCCTTCAGAAAGTTGGCCACTCCTGGGGGGATATCACCATCTTCACTAGCTCAGTACTATCTGCCTCAAAAGCCACTGTCATATGTTGTTGACTGGTCATGCATTGCATCGCCCAAATCAAAGCCTCCACTACAACATGCAGAGGTGAAAGACTGCGACGGACATTCCTTGCTCCCATTCTTGCTTTTGTAGTTCCAAACTGGGAACAATGTCAGCTCATTCAAGAGAAAACGTCACCCTCCTTTCAGGATCCATCAATATGACACTTGTATCCAATAGAAATAGGAAATATGGTAAAGAGAGCACCAAAACTGGTTACTCTGCCCTCTCCTCTTGTGCATAAGCCGCCTGCCAGAGTGTTCTCTCCCTCTTTGCTACTGCCAAGAGATGTTGTGAATCTAGATCCTGATTATTAAAAATCTTATCATTCTGGGTTTTCCAATTGTACCAAAGGATCCATGGATAACTAAGTGTATGGCCTTCCAATGGAGCCCTCCAAAAAAAGATAATCTAGGTTTGTATAAACCTACAACATTAGAAAAATATCCGGAGCCGAGGGTATCTTTGATAAAGCCCAAACTTGTGTCGACGGGGGACATTCAAAGAAGACATGATTTACAATTTCAATATCCGCCCCACATCGCGCAATTGCAGGTCGCAATTTATACCACGCCTCTTTAAATTCCCATTTACCGAAATATTACCCGTTAAAATTTGTCATAGGAAATGTTTTAACTTTGGAGGACCTTCCAACTTCCATAGATGATTAAATAGTGTTAGAAGCGTCGGTCCATACATATTATTGCCTCCACATAGAGTTGGATTACCTCGCCCCACCCAATAACCCGACTTCACCGTATAAATCCCGGACTTAATGAAATGTCATCCCAATACATCTGACTGGAACGTCTTGCTTACCGGTATGTTGGAAATTATTTTAACATCTGTAGGATCAATAATTGCTTTAAGTAATGGGAGATTCCAAGAGTGAGTCAACGGATTGGTCAGTTGATCAACCTTGATATTCGTACAATGTTATCCTAGACAGGTTGTCGGCCTCGGGATGTTGGTTGGTATCCAGGGATCCTCCCATACTGAAATGGAATGACTTGAACCCACCCTTTTAATAAGCACTTTGTTAACCAGAGGTCTCGCTGAGATGATACTCAGCCAACCATACGATGGAGAGTAACACTTGACCGGATCTAAAGGAGTAGTCTTATGGTAATACCTACCTTTAAAAACCCTTGCGAAAAGGGAATCCGACACATTTATAAGTCGTCAAAGCTGTTTTGCCCATAAGGCTGAATTGAAGTCTTCAATAATACGAAAACCAATACCCCCGTCAGATTTACTTCTACACATTTTGTCCCAAGCTAACCAAAGTAATCCTCGTTGTTGCCCACTCGAACTCCACCAGAAATTTGCAATAGCATTAGTAACTTTCGAAGTGATCGCCTTCGGTAACCTGAAGCGTGACATCACGTATGTAGGTAATGTTGCTGCCAACGACTTGATTAACCTCTTTCCACCTTTTGATAAAAATTTTGAGGTTCACCCAGTAATAAAAATGATATGTAAGATTTTGAATAATATTTTACTTTTCATGTAAGAATCAATATGAATTAATGTATACCTTAATTCACGATCATAGTAATAAAGTTATGTAGTTGTAGTTTTTTATAAGCAAATTTTTATGATTTTGAAACAAAAAAATATTTTTATCCCATTAAATGTATATATTAACTTTCTATAATTCGTTTCTTTATAGTTACAGTATGAACTTGAGAAAACTAAGCTTTTACCTTCGCCTTAACGATGATCTTCGTCATCTTCCGTTGTAATTTTCATCAAACTTATAGTCCGGCAGAGTCTTCCGATTCCAACTCCACATTCGGTTGATACATCACTGATCACCCCTCCCTTGTGTGAACCTAGAAATAGTTCATAAGTTTAAGCATGTACATGAATTTTGCGGACAGAAATTGATGATATGACATCCTAAGGGTGTAGTTTTAGAATCCGACGTGGAAAGCCTGAGCTAGTCACTTTCGTATAGTAAGATGTAGTTCCTCATCTATAGTCGTTTCATCTAAACATCTTTTCATGTTAATTTAATTCTGGTCCAACGGACATACGTTGAAATTTCTTAAATCCTCCTCACTCAAGAAAAAGAAAAATGAAGAGTAAATATACAAATGAAAGGGTACAACAAGTAGAGGTCTACAATACACATGTGTGTAACTACAACATCCAGAATGGATAAAAACCAAAACTAATAATGAATCAAATGATGAAAGAGATGGATGAACAAGGTCATTTGGGAGGAACAGAGGAAGAAGTGGCAGATTCCATGTTTTCGAGAGAAGTTGAGTCGACTTGTAGAGACATTGTCCTCAACGCATCTCCTCCGTTTTGGATTCCTCCTCCTCGTTCCTGTGCTGCTCTGAAATAGGCATAGGGACCCCATCCCTCTTCGTGGTAAGGATTTGGGTAGAATTGACGGTAGCAGAAGGCGGCAACAAGGAGGCCAATGAGAGCTCCCGCAAAGACGTCTTGCCAGTGGTGCCAATAGTCATCCACACGTGATATTCCAACGAGGCAAGCGGCGAGCAAAGGGAGGAAGACGAGGCAGAGCTTAGCGACGTGTCCTTCTCTGTTGAAGGCCTTGATTTTGCCTGACAAGTAGAGTGAGAGGAAGCCAAGGCCCGCAAATGACCAGGAGGTGTGTCCACTGGGGAAGCTCTTGTGGCCTTCCTTGACCTCTCCCGGCTTGCCATGGCAGATGACACCTCCCAAGGCATCATAGAGCTCTTTGCCGTCGGGGAAGCAGCGCCAGTAGAAGTTAGGACGAGGACGTCCGGTGGCAACCTTGATGGAATCGGTGATGACACCGGTAATCAAAACGGAGAAGAGGAGGCCGAGAATGCTGTGGTGGAGATCGTAGACACAAGTCCTCTTAAGGTAGAAGCAGAGGAAGACAAGGATGGGAAGGAGGACGGCGTAGAGAGGGACAGACCAGACAGGGACGGTGTTGTCCTTGAAAGGGTACTTGAGATCAGTCATCATGTCTTTGCCAACGTATCGGTAGAAAGGGGAGATGAGGTTCAAGCCAATCTCGATGGCGCCCAAGATGACGAGGATGATCCAATCGTGCTTGTGTTTAGAGGCGACACTGACTCCATGGCTCCTGATAGTGTGAACCCCAAGATCAATCTCCTGCATCCTCCTCCCTCCTCTCTGATCCTCTTGATCCTGAGAGACAAAACACAATCAGACTTACTTAATTTGGACACTAAAATAACATTCACAATCTATAGGCAACACTACTTGGGGATGATTCGGTCGTAATAGAGGAATGCAATTCATTTCGCCAAATTGTATGATTGTTGATTAAGGAACCAAAACAGTGTTACAGCCAATTAATTGTCTGTCAGATTAGCTGTTTGCTTAAGCAAATTGTTTCTTTAACAATGGGGTTCGTTGACATTTAACCAACTAACTGTGTTTCATTTTTTAATTATAAAAAAAGAGAGGATAATTTAGAAATTAAAAAAAAAACTTGGAAGGGAGAAAGGATTCGATAGGGTTACCTGAGAATTAGCCCAGAATTTGAAATTGAGAGAGGAGAAAAAAGATCCAATAACCATTGAAGATATCTCTGAAGAATTATGCAACGAAACAGCAGGGGAGAGACAGAGAGTAATAAGGAAGAAGAAGAAGAGAAGGAGACGCGTTGGCGTTTGTCTTGAAAAATTTTTAGGGGCAGTGATATAACTTCTGTGCCTTCTCCTCCGTCAAATCGTTTTTTGACTTATTAACCGGTCGGTCTAATCTGGCCTTCCCTTTAGCCGCGTGGGTCCCCACTTTCGTTTTTTTTTAATCATAGGAAGTTTCGGAATTCTGAATGTTTGTTTGTTTGATAGAATAAAAATATATAAGTTGAAATATTGAATTGGGTTGCATTTTGGGCGGGTAATATTTATATCATTTTTAATAACATTAGTTTATTTATAAGAAGTAATTAGAGTATAACCCAATTAAAAATCCAAAATGGATAGGACCAACTGATTATGATAATGGATGGGGGAAGCGAAAATCAGAAGAATGATTTGTAATCAAAATGTCCTCTCCGAATGAAAGCTTTGATGAAGCAACAGAGTTGGTGTCTCACAACTGCACCTACATTAGAAAAGAAAGAAGAAGACTGGAGAAATGTTTTAATGTCCATCGACTACAAACAGGCGGAACTGGAACTGAATTTTACTTATATGGACAACCCATCAGGGATCATTATGATATGTTGTAGTAATTGTTTGGATGATTTTGTAATTCTATAATCTTTTCATATTTACAACAGACTCCAACAAAGCAGCTTTAAGAGGATTTAATCCACTAATTTCAAAAAGGTTCAAGTAAGATCACAAAATAAAGAGACGACAAAGTGGTGACGTCAGGGCCTAATGAGATTAAGTATGATAAGGGTCTTCTTCTTCTTACATTGAGTTTTAGAGTTTGAGGAGATAGAGAGTGAGAGGATGGATCATCAATCTCTTTCTTTTATTTGAAAAAAAGTCTTTAGGAGCAACTCAACTCCATTTATTCACTCAATTGCTGCTACCTGCTGGACAGATGAATCATTCATCACATTGCTTATTTATTAACTATCAAATATTAATAACTTTAAATGTATGTATTGTATTCTATTAGATCTTTCTTTTGCCCCCAACATAGAGATGTAATTACAATATTTTACAAACCTTCAAGGATAAAAGGACGGATTTCGTCCGATGATGTTTGACTTTGTTCCTCAACTGGCTGCTCCTCATCATCATCATCTGCATCCTCCTTCGTTTCATCCATAGCTCCGGTATCTCCATCTTCAAGAACAAGCTCAAGCTTTTGATACTTCGGCTTGTTCTTCTCTAGGAGAAGGTACGTTGTGCTGTACCAAAACATCAGAATCCTGCTTTGAGCTGCTATCGTTTCCCTTATACGGCTTCCTTCAAACGACAGTCGTTCTAGCGCCTGCAAATTTATATATGCCACAAACGGTTAACACTCCGATGACGACAAAATCATATTCAAGGACTAGCCGCTGTTACCTGTTCTCCTGTTTGGACGTCGAATGAGTTCTGGTGATCAAATTTGAGGCCACTGAACTCGTTGATGCAGAGTCCCTGGAAGGCCCTGAACAAAAGACGAGTGGATGTTAATATATGTCTATAGAAGAGACGAGGTCATCATTGCCATATGTATAGTTGTAATTCACTAATCTGGGACAAGGTGATTCACCATCTGATCAATGAAGCACGTGGAATCCATCTGAAGATGATCGGCGTGTTGTCTGCATTGACATAGTAACCTCCAAACACAATGAAAACTGTCATGAGAGATGGTCCTACAGCCATTGCAGCTTCTGTGTTTGGGACCATAGCCCCAACAGTTAGACCCATCGCAGAAGCAGCAAAAGACTCCACAGTCACTATCCCACAAAATTTCCCAAATCTGGCAACAAAATCTCTTTGGTTAAGGACATTTTCTGTGATTTTTCAGTGGGGTTAATTTGGTTGGTAGATTCACAGATAGCTTAATCAGTGCCATGCAAGGTTAGAGCGTGTGCAAAAAGACAGAAAGCTTAGGAATTACCTTGACAGAGCGGGATTTAGGCGAGCCATGGGGTATAGCACAGCACCAAACATCAAAGGAAATGCTGCTCCAATCGGAATTTCAGCTATCGTTTTTGAGAGCAGGTAAGGGCCTAAAGAATAAGATCCTTTCGACCTTTCTCTATCCACAATGGCACGCTCTTTAGGAAAGACGCCAACTGTCTTTGTGAGAGCTGCCATTGCCGTGTTTATTGCAGCAACCTGAAGCATGCAAACATCATTTCTTAGTCTACATAGAAGTTACATACTATGTAGTACTTGAAACAAAGCCAAAAAAGAGAGATGTATATAGCAAATGCAAAATGTGTTAAACCTGAAGCAAACCCATTCTGTCCTGAATTGACGTCTGAGACTTCCCCATTCTCCAGAAAACGGATCCAAATATCAAGGCAGATGCAACTGACATTCTTGCACGAACTTTGTTTGTCGGTCCATCTCGAGAAGCCTATAGAGACAAGTGAAGAAGTAAATCAGAAAAACTGCTCAAGTTAACCCCCAGGGAAGATAGTATAGTATATACAATTTAAGGGCCCTTCTATGTTGCCTGCGGAGTCATATGGACTTTTAGAAACACAAAGCTGAAGAAATTGTCACATGATGGAAGAAGAAATTTAATGACTATATATCTCTTTCCATACAGCATTTCCTCCTACGTTCGTAGATGTCATGCTACTTCTTAAAACGGTTGGTAGTTATCACATGAAGTGACAAGGCGTTCAAGCTCAGCATGTTACAGAAAAGAGTTCTTTAGATCATGCATTAATGGGAGATACCTGCATCCATGCACGCTTAAGAAGCAAGAAAAACTGCCTCCACCAACCATCTTTTCTATCAAAAGTGGCTTTTCTGCTAGGTCTCATGCTGGTCTTTGTTTCTTCTTTTATGCCAAGGGGAGTGGCATAAAGAACTGATGATGAACGCTGTGAGAACGCATCAACAAGAGCATGTACTCTCTTCTGCGAAGAGTAAACACTCTCGGAAGAGCTATAGTCAATTGATATGAGATCAGCTAGAAACTCAGCAGGATTTACGTGCTCTGCGCAAAGAAACCTGTTCAATGATCAGAAGAACATTTGTCAGTGGTAAATCCTGAAGCAAATATCCTAGTGGAAACATGTGATAACAGAAGGGGAATTGTTGAAAAAAAAACAACCCGAAGTTCCCGAAATATGTCAGAGGTTCTTTCCCTGCAGGACCAGCATAGACCAAAACTCCTTCTGTAAGTAACAGGATGTCGTCAAATTTAGAATACACTGAACTTCTAGGTTGGTGTATGGAGCAGATGACAGTGTGGCCATCCTGTGCAAGCTTTCGTAATGTCTCCATCACTTGCTCAGCCTGGAAGGCGTCAAGCCCTGAAGACCACATGAATATTTATTTCATCAGCTTAAAACCAATGAAAGTTTCGAAGCAGAGAGAGTAGGCATCTACCAGTTGTAGGTTCGTCAGCAAATATGACAGAAGGACTAGCGATCAATTCACAGGCAAGTGACAAGCGCTTCTTTTCTCCACCGCTGATACCGCGAACTTTAGCATCACCCACACAGGAATCTGCACAGCTGACCTTTTGGAGAGCCACAACGAGAAGAGATAATCACGAAAGAGATTCCAGGAATACGCAAAAGGCAAAGTGAAAGCAGCTCACCAGACCAAGTTTGAACAAGAGGCTGTTCACATATTCATCTCTCTCCTCAGAAGAAGATATGTTGGGAAGCTGAAGCTCAGCTGCGAAGGAAAGCGTTTCCCTGACCGTCAACTGGGAGAAGAAGAGATCCTCTTGTCTCACAAACGCAAGCCTGCCATCACAATCAGACGATTATCAGAATCAGATTTCATTTCGTCCCACAAAAAAAGGACTTGAAGAGGACAACATACTTATAAGCTATGGTTGAGCTGGGTTTGCCATTGGTCTCCAAGAGACCTGAGAGATGCAAACGTGGTGATGAACTTAGTTGGCCAGCTAGAACGTTGAGCAGAGTTGTTTTCCCCGATCCAGAAGGACCCATTATCGCTAGCAACCTCCCGGGTTTTGCTTCTCCCGAAACATTCTTTAGCAAAAATCTCACCTGAGTTACAGCAAATTCCGATTCAGTGCAAATAATATCGAAACGGAGTCAGAGGAAATTGCGATTCAGGGCAAGTGAAATATCGAAATGGAATCTGGAAACATAATCACCGATTTGGAGGAGTTATCGGAGAGAGAGCAGGTGATGTTCCTCCAACGGATTGTGACGGGACGAACTGATGCTCCTTCCGTCTCGGAAGATGAATCGTCGTCAGTGTCAGCGTCAGTATCGTTTTCAGGTAAGAGGGGGACGCCGGGTCCAGAGAA
>OVAN01015722.1:0-11124 GCA_900406275.1 Anastatica hierochuntica
AAGCTCTGGCAATATGTAGCTAGGTAGACTCAACTAAGTCCTGTCAAAATGAAGTCACTTGACGATCTCACACAGTTTCGTAGATGGTATCGCCATCTTTCGTAGACAATTTCGTTGAGATCTTATGTGCATTAACGAGCTTAAACAAGATTTTATGGACAAGGAATCATTCAAGAATCCATTAGGATGTTTGCTATCAAATCCAACCCATTTTTATGATGTTTCAAGACCCCAACACAAGTGGTTTATTTTCTTGGTAAGAAGAGTGGCGAAAATCTAGAAATTAATTGCAAAAAGCTTTTCTATCCCTTGCATGCATGGATTACTTGATTCAATGGTCATCTCTCTCCTACATGCACTATTTTTTCTTATTACTACATGATTTCCTACGCAATTAAATATTTAGTTTTGTTTACAAGTTTATAGTTCCCTTTAAATATGTTGTAAGTTCATCAGAATAGAATAACCCTTTTTTATTTTTTTGGAAACCCTGTTCAGAGTCATTCTCCATCTTTGTTCCTTTGGGAACTCTTTTTAATGCGTCTTGGTGTGTCATATCCAAGGGATCGACTGGTAAATCAAAAGCCTTTTGTATCTTTCGTGCAACCAATCGATCGATCGGTAAATCAAGAGCTTTTACGCACCTTTTGTGTTACCATTCGATATACATGCCTTGTATTTGAAGCTTCACGATTTCTTAGAAGCAATGCTTATCCTTTTTACCAACTTAGAGTGATGACTCCTCGGAAGCTTCTTATCATATGCATTCTTTCATTTAATCGAAACTAAAAGTAAATCTGAACTTTTTTGTTACTATCAAAACCATGTTATGAAAAGGATATTTTATCATCATTTGCGCTGTTTAACTTTTCAAATACTCCTAATTAATGTTCTAGAACATCTTATTTTTCTCTATAATTTTTATTATACATTACAATAAGATCTTCTAGAACATTTCAATGTATTATTACATTGTCTTATATGATCGTTTCGACATTTTCATGTATAATAAAAAAATTTCTTATACATTTTCGTAATTTTTTCCTCAAAACTTTTCAATTCATTTTTATTTATAGTTCAATCAGCTCAAGTAAATTTATACACATTAAACATATCAAAACTTCTATATTAAATAACAAAATAATACTTGAAAAATTCTAGTATCACTAAATAATTTGAATAATTGATTTGTCATATATGGTTTAATTTCTTCACAAAAAAATATTAAGCAAAACTTTTGTCAATAAATTTTAAACCAAAAAATTTAGCATCAAAAAGTTACAAACATTTTTCTCTTTAATAATTAAAATTTGATAATTTTTTTAAATAGTAATTTGGTGGATGTAATTAAAACATGAAAACACTTTAGTTTGGACCTTGACTTTTGAGTATTTGAATCTTCGTCAAATTGAGCATTCATCTATTTAATATATTTTAACAAGCTTCACAGTTATATTGATCGAGATTAATCAAAATAATAAAATTAAAAACTCCAATAATAAAAATAAAATCTCCAATAATAAATTTGAGAAAAACCAAAATCCACTCAAAATGAATAAATAAACATTTTATTTTCTCTTAAATATTATTAATCAAGTTGAAATTATTAAGTTAAATTTTTTTTTATCAAGGATACACGTATCACAACAATTGTTTCTAAAAAAATTGTAAACATAGATAACCAACAAAAATTATTATATATGAAATTATTTATTAAGACATACATTAAGAAATAAAAAAACATTAAATGACTCGTACAGTTCTTAGGACCTAATATGTATTCTATATATCATGAGAAACATATAAAAAGTTTTATTTAAAGTTTTAACTTATTAGGAGACTAGAAGATGAAGTAGATGATGACGATAAGACATAATATAAAATATACTGAATATATATTGTCTATAGATATGTGAATACATAAATTTTAGAAAATTGTTGTCGTTTTGAAAATATTTTATCTACTGATTTCATTTTAATATAATTAATATCAAATAAAATGAGAAATGAAAAGACTTGAGCAACGTGTAATTAAATATATAAATTTGAAAAAAACCATAAAAACATATTGTATATTTTTGTTTTGATTAGTCTATCAATTTTAATTTTTAGACAATGTGTTAACTTTTCATGAAACTAAAAAGCTTACATATCAATACGTGGAGACACACTTGTGTTATTATAGTATTGATGCAATTTTATTGCTCTAATAATAGATGTTTTTTTGCAGAAATTAATAGATGTTTTCTATTAACTGATAAGATATTAACTTGTAGATTGACGATCAACTAACAAGGAAAAAATAATAGATTATTGGTGGAGGATATGTGGTTCAAGTGGCTGTATTGGATTGAGTATTAGGAAAGATTTGATTTTTAGTGAGGTTTTAGAAGATTTTGGTGAATTAGAAAAATTGATGTGATTTGTTATTGAAATTCTCTACAATCCAACCTAAAACCATTTTATTTGGATCTTTGTATTTAACCAGGAAACTTCACTAAAATACTTTAAAGTCACTCAAAATCAACCACTTAATTTTTCTCCAATAACAGTGGATTTGATGATACATTAAAAAATCACTTCTCCAATAATTCTGAATTTTGAAAGATTTTTTAAAATTCTTGTTTGAATAACATGAGATTTCAGATTTTAATACAAATATCACCAAATCATTGATTAGTACACCCTCTTAGACTTTAGAGCGATATCAATCTTTTAAAAGTTGTTCGATACATGCTTAGGATATAAAATTTACTTAGGCTCTTTACTTGATTCCTTTTTGCAGTATCTCCGGCAATTTTTTTTAACATGAATCTCATTATAATCTTATTGCTTGTCCACATGTGTCAGCAGTTTTTGATACTTGAGATAGGAGGATTTAGTTGATGACATTGTGGACTCACTGAACAAAGCCTCCGAGAACTTCCTAATCGCAATAAATATTCAATGAGAATTAATGATTTGTCCGCTTAGTTCTCTTAACACCCTAGTCATCGATTTCCATTGGCTAGATATGTAAAACTCATATAAGATTGGTTCAAGCATTTCATCGAACATTTTCTGGACAACAAATGCTCTTATTCTAGAATGAATTTTTTCAAGCCAAATCTAGCATTAAGCAAAATCAGACATGAATGATCTGAAAAGATAAAGCCTAAAATATCATCATTTAATCATTAAATCAACTTAATCTAGTCTAGCCCATATTTCAACTAAAGACTAATCACTAAAATGCCATGTAAAACAAAGAGACTATCACTTACTCTTGATGATACATGTTAGAATAAGAACATATGGGATGAGATAAGATTATTACTAGCAAACAAGCCTAAAATATCATCGTCATGAATAGACTTGGATCAGTCTTGGGTGCAACAAACTGCCATTTATGGACCATGTCGATAGCATTTTCATCCAATAATTTCTCTACTCTGAAAACGATAACGGTTGGAGGAACATGAATGAGCTTGATATGGAAAGCTAAGATCACCCCGAAGCTTGCACCGCCTCCGCCTCTAATGGCTTGTTTGCTAGTAATAATCTTATCTCATCACATATGTTCTTATTCTAACATGTATCATCAAGAGTAAGTGATAGTCTCTTTGTTTTACATGGCATTTTAGTGATTAGTCTTTAGTTGAAATATGGACTAGACTAGATTAAGTTGATTTAATGATTAAATGATGATATTTTAGGCTTTATCTTTTCAGATCCTTCATGTCTGATTTTGCTTAATGCTTGATTTGGCTTGAAAAATTCATTCTAGAATAATAGCATTTGTTGTCCAGAAAATGTTCGATGAAATGCTTGAACCAATCTTATGTGAGTTTTACATATCTAGCCAATGGAAATCGATGACTAGGGTGTTAAGAGAACTAAATGGACAAATCATTAATTCTCATTGAATATTTAATTGTGATTAGGAAGTTCTCGAAGGCTTTGTTCAGTGAGTCCACAATGTCATCAACTAAATCCTCATATCTCAAGTATCAAAAACTGCTAACACATGTGGACAAACAATAAGATTATAATGAGATTCAAGTTAAAAAAATAATTTGTTGGAGATACTGCAAAAAAAGGAATCAAGTAAAAAGCCTAAGTAAATTTTATATCCTAAGCATGTATCGAACAACTTTTAAAAGATTGATATCGCTCAAAAGTCTAAGAGGGATGTATTCAATCAATGATTTGAAGATATCTGTATTAAAATTTGAAATCTCATGTTATTCAAACAAGAATTTTAAAAAATCTTTCAAAATTCAGAATTAGTGATTTTTTAATGTATAATCAAATCCACTGTTATTGGAGAAAAATTAAGTGGTTGATTTTGAGTGACTTTAAAGTATTTTCGTGAAGTTTCTTTGTTAAATACAAAGATTAAAATCACATGATTTTAGGTGGAGTTGCAGAGAATTTCAATAACAAATCACATCAATTTTTCTAATTCACCAAAATCTTCTAAAACCTCACTAAAAATCAAATCCTTCCTATCCAATACAGCCACTTGAACCACATATCGTCCACCAACAATCTATTATTTTTTTCCTTGTTAGTTGATCGTCGATCTACAAGTTAATATCTTATCAGCTAATAGAAAACATCTATTAATTTTTGTAAAAAAAACATCTATTATTAGAGCAATAAAATTGAATCAATACTATAATATCACAAGTGTGTCTCCACGTATTGATATG
The DNA here is from genome assembly GCA_900406275.1 of Anastatica hierochuntica. Classification (NCBI taxonomy): domain Eukaryota; kingdom Viridiplantae; phylum Streptophyta; class Magnoliopsida; order Brassicales; family Brassicaceae; genus Anastatica; species Anastatica hierochuntica. The sequence continues at coordinate 4,695 of OVAN01015722.1, forward strand.
TAAGCTCTTTAGTTTCATGAAAAGTTGACACATTGTCTAAAAATTAAAATTGATAGACTAATCAAAACAAAAATATACAATATGTTTTTATGGTTTTTTTCAAATTTATACATTTAATTACACGTTGCTCAAGTCTTTTCATTTCTCATTTTCTTTGATATTAATTATATTAAAATGAAATCAGTAGATAAAATATTTTCAAAGCGGCAATAATTTTCTAAAATATATGTATTCACATATCTACAAACAATATATATTTAGTAAATTTTATATTATGTCTTATCGTCATCAAGTACTTCATATTCTAGTCTCCTAATAAGTTACGACTTTAAATAAAAATTTTTATATGTTTCTCATGATATATAGAATACATATTAGGTCCTAAGAAGTGTACAAATCATTTAATGTTTTTTATTTCTTAATGTATGTCTTAATAAATAATTTCATATATAATAATTTTTGTTGATTATCTATGTTTACAATTTTTTTAGAAACAATTGTTGTGATACGTGTATCCTTGATAAAAAAAAATTTAATTTAATAATTTCAACTTGATTATAATTTTTAAGAGAAAATAAAACTTTTGTTTAATCATTTTGAGAGGATTTTTTTTTTTCTCAAATTTATTATTGGAGTTTTTAATTTTATTATTTTGATTAATCTCGATCAATATAACTGTGAAGCTTGTTAAAATATATTAAATAGATGAATGCTCAATTTGACGAAAATTCAAATACTCAAAAGTCAAGATCCAAACTAAAGTGTTTTCATGTTTTAATTACATCCACCAAAATACTATTTTTTAGAAAAAATAATTAGCAAATTTTAGTTATTGAAGAGAAAAACGTTTGTAGCTTTTTTATGCTAAATTTTGTGGTTTAAAATTTAATGACAAAATTTTTGCTTAATATTTTTGTGTGAAGAAGTTAAACCATGACAAATCAATTATTCAAATTATTTAGTGATACTAGAATAGTTCAAGTATTATTCTGTTATTTAATATAGAAGTTTTGATATGTTTAATGTGTATAAATTTACTTGAGCTGATTGAACTATAAATAAAAAAGAATTGCAAAATTTTGAGGAAAAATTAAGAAAATGTATAATAAATTTTTTTATTATACATGAAAATGTCGAAACGATCGTATAAGACAATGTATAATAATACATTGAAATGTTCTGGAAGATCTTATTGTAATGTATAATAAAAAAATTATAAAGAAAAATAAGATGTTCTAGAACATTAATTAGGAGTATTTGAAAAGTTAAACAGCACAAATGATGATAAAATATCTTTTTCATGGTTTTGATAGTAACAAAAAATTTCAGATTTACTTTTAGTTTCGATTAAATGAAGGAATGCATATGATAAGAAGCTTCCGAAGAGTCAACACTCTAAGTTGGTAAAATAGATAAGCATTGCTTCTAAGAAATCGTGAGCTTCAAATGCAAGGGATGTATATCGAATGGTAACACAAAAGGTGCGTAAAAGCTCTTGATTTACCGGTCGATCGATTGGTTGCACGAGAGATACAAAAGACTTTTGATTTACCGGTTGATCCCTTGGATATGACACACCAAGACGCATTGAAAAGAGTTCCCAAAGGAACAAAGATGGAGAATCACTCTGAACAGGGTTTCCAAAAAAATAAAAAGGGTTATTCTATTTTGATGAACTTACAACATATTTAAAGGGAACTATAAACTTGTAAACAAAACTAGATATTTAATTGCGTAGGAAATCATGTAGTAATAAGAAAAAATAGTGCATGAAGGAGAGAGATGACCATTGAATCAAGTACTCCATGCATGCAAGAGACAGAAAAGCTTTTTGCAATTAATTTTCAGATTTTCGTCACTTTTCTTACCAAGAAAATAAACCACTTGTGTTGGGGTCTTGAAACATCATAAAAATGAGTTGGATTTGATAGCAAACATCCTAATGGATTCTTGAATGATTCCTTGTCCATAAAATCTTGTTTAAGCTCGTTAATGCACATAAGATCCCAACGAAATTGTCTATGAAAGATGGCGATACCATCTACGAAACTGTGTGAGATCGTCAAGTGACTTCATGTTTGAAAATCTACTTGATGAGGACTGTTGCTGCAATGGCAGTGAAGCATACCTAGCTACGTGTTCTTTTGGTAAAAATGAAAAACTTTATTACCTTTTTTGTTTTTAACAGAATATACAGAGAAAACTAGTAGCGGACTAATCAAATAAAGGCTAAAAACCAACAAAATACAAAAGGAAAGACATATATGAATATTAAACACAGTAGCGGTAAAATACACAAACCCTAGTCTCCCAACGACACCACTAGATATGAACTCTAGTCTCCGGCGATGCCATAAGGTACGAATCCAGCAAGACCGACGGTACCCGATAGTACGAACCCAACGAAAATCGACGATATACAAAGGGATGAACCCAAAAAATATCCTATATGAAGCACAAAATCCAACAAGAAGAAACAAATCTACTCTAATCAAGCCAAAATCTAAACTATAGAACTAAAGCTAAACAACCTAACATTAAAAAGCGGGTCTAGAGAAAAGAAGAACCACAAACAGCCGAGACCAAAGCCCTGCAAGCAAAGGAAAAAATTCGAAGCTATCACAACCGGTCAGGTGAACAAAGCTGTGGCACAAAGATGCTTCGAACTGACGGTTTAAGTCTACAAAAGCCATCAGACGACGGTTCATATGCTTCTCATAACAGACTGTTATGACGGATGTGAGAAGAGATAGAGAAACAGATCGCAGATTTGATAAACGCAATAGAACAAACAAAAAGATTTTACGTGGTTTACCACCAGGGCTACGTTCACGGGAAAAGAGAGTACTTTTTATTAATGGAGGCAAATACAAAGTACATTTTTCTTACTAGGGGATTAGAGTTTTCACCCTCAGATATTTATATGGAAAAACAGGAAATTCCAGATAATTTTTCGGAAACCGACGTGATCGATCGATCACCCCAGCCGATTGATCGATCACTTATTAAACCGGGGGTGATCGATGAATCATGTCATGGTGATCGATCGATCACCTCAATTTCTCAGAAAGGGATCGATCGATCTTGACACTAGATCGATCGATCCTTGTTCAAGTCACTTTTCACAAATCTCCACCTTGACTTGAACCCTCCAAACTGATTGTACCAAGTTTCACTTCTTCATGCCAGATGTACCATACTCTCCCTTTGTCCCAGATGTTCCGTCGAACCAGATGTCAGATGTCCCGTCGGACTAGATGCTCCGCAGAGCCAGATGCCCTCACCAGGGCCAGATGCTCTTTCGAGCCAGATGCCCTTACCAGGGTCAAACTAACAGCTTGAGATGTTCAACAAGTCAGGACAATGTTTGAACTTGCTATGAGGAACTGGCTTAGTGAACATATCTGCAGGATTATCTGTCGTTCCTACCTTCTTCACTTGAATCCTCTTCTCATCTCTCAGAAAATGATATCTCACATCAATATGCTTGGTTCTCTCATGATGAACCTGATCCTTGGCTAAACAGGTAGCACTCAAGCTATCACAGTAAACAGTAGCCTGATCATGATGTAGACCAAGATCACTGACCAATCCTTTCAACCAAATTGCTTCCTTAGCAGCTTCTGTCAACGCCATATACTCTGCCTCTGTAGTAGACAAAGTTACCGTTGACTGCAGAGTTGCCTTCCAGCTAACCACAGAACCACCCAAAGCAAACACATAACCAGTCATAGACCTTTTGCTGTCCACATCTCTTGCATAATCAGAATCAGAATAACCTGTGACCATGTCCGGGTTCTCGCCTCCATAGACAAGACCCACATCAGATGTACCCTTAAGATACCGAAAAATTCTCTTCACATATGTCCAATGTTCTCTTCCTAGATTAGACATAAACCTGCTAACAACACTAACAGCATGTGCCAGATATGGTCTTGTACAGACCATAACATACATCAAACTTCCTACAACGCTAGCATAAGGAACATGCGACATATACTCCTTGTCTTCTTCAGACATATCAGCATACATGGTGAGATGTAAATTTGATGCACACAGAGTATCAATAGGTTTAGCAGAAAGCATACCGAATCTTGCCAACACCTTCTCAATGTAGGCTTTCTGCGACAAGAACAACTTCTTCTTCTTCCTATCTCTGAAAATATCCATACCTAGAATCTTCCTCGCTGCACCCAAATCTTTCATCTAAAACTCAGAACTCAATAGCTCTTTCAACTTCTGAACATCACACATCTTCTTCGCAGCTATCAGCATGTCATCTACATAAAGCAATAAGTAGATGTAGGAGTCATCCTCCACCTTGATCCTGTAAAGACAACAGTCATAAGGACTCCTTTCGAAACCCAAACTGACCATATAGTCGTCGAACCTCTTGTACCACTGTCTAGGAGACTGCTTAAGCCCATACAAAGACTTCTTTAACTTGCAGACATAGTCTTCTTTACCAGGAATCTGGAAACCATCTGGCTGAGTCATGTATATCTCCTCTTCTAACTCTCCATGAAGGAAAGCAGTCTTCACATCGAGTTGCTCTAACTCCAAGTCCTGACGTGCTACTATTGCTAGCAACACTCTGATAGAAGTGTGTCTGACCACAGGTGAGAAAATCTCATTGTAGTCTATCCCTTCTCGTTGACTGAAACCTCTAGCAACAACTCGAGCTTTATACTTGACACCCTCTTCTGACGATTGTCCATCCTTTATCTTGAAAACCCGCTAATAAGTAACAACCTTTCTCCTTTGTGGTAGTATGACAATATCCCCTGTATGATTCTTTTCATGAGACTCCATCTCGTCTCCCATTGCAGCAGACCATTTTGCAGATATAGGACTCGACATGGCCTCTTGATAAGTAGATGGCTCATAAGTATCCACTTCTTCTGCAACCACCAGTGCATAACCCACCATATCTTCAAACCGGTACCTAGATGGTGGCCTGACATCAACAATCCTTGGTCTATCCTTGCAAATACTGTGCTTGACAGACTCATCACGTTGATTTTCTAAAGAACTCGACTTTGGCTCAGAATCTGCAGGTGATCGATCGATCACTTGTGGGATCGATCGATCACCACCTTCTGCAGACACAGGATCGATCGATCCTGATGGTGGATCGATCGATCCTGATGGTGGATCGATCGATCGCTTGCTGGACGAATTTTCTGACAAAATTTCCCGTAACTCCAACTCTCTATCATCTCCCTCTGCTTCCCGATTGGGCTCAGCTGAAATCCTGAACATAGAACTCTCATCAAAGATAACATTCCTGCTCAATATAACTCTGCTCTCAGAAGGAGACCAAATTCTGTATCCTTTGACACCATCTCCATAGCCCATAAATACTCCCTTCTTAGCTCTTAGTTTAAGCTTCCTTTCATCTACATGATAGTAAGTTGTGCATCCAAATACCCTTAGAATTGAGTAATCAGCAGATTTACCTGACCACACCTCATTAGGAATCCTACACTCAATTCCTGTATGTGGTCCCAGATTGATCAAATAACAAGCTGTGTTAACCGCTTCAGCCCAAAATCTCTTCTCTAAACCAGCATTAGAGAGCATGCACCTCGCTCTCTCCAACAACGTCTGATTCGGTCTCTCTGCTACATCATTCTTCTGTGGTGTATTCCTGACTGTAAAATGTCGAGCAATCCCAGCATCCTTACAAAATCGATTGAATTTTGATGAACACAATTCAAGACCATTATCAGTACGAAGCCTCTTGACCTTCTTCCCAGTTTGATTCTCTACCAACATGACCCAATCTCTGAAACTATTAAAAGCTTCACTCTTGTGCTTCATAACAATGATCCAAGCTTTCCTAGAGTAATCATCAATCATTGACACAAAATATATGTGGCCTCCCAAAGATTCACTCTAGATGGACCCCAACAATTGGAATGGATGTAATCAAGTGTACCTTTTGTTCTGTGAACAGCTTTAGAAAAACTCTTATTGTGTAGCTTTCCAAACACACAGTGTTCGCAGAACTCTAGGCTCTTAGTCTTATGACCACAGAGAAGGTCTTGCTTCGACAGAATCTGCATTCCCCATTCGCCCATATGACCAAGTCTCATATGCTACAATTTAGTCATATCCTCCTCGCGAATCTCCGCAGAAGCAACATTTGTTGAACCTGTAACAGTAGAACCATCTAGTAAATACAAAGTACCTCGAATGAAACCCCTCAGAATCACATCTGAACCCCTGAAGATGTTCAGAACTCCATCTCCACCTGCATATTTGAAACCTCTGCTATCCAAAAGACTAATCGAGATCAAATTCTTCGCCATTGATGGAACATGCCTGACGTCCTGTAGTGTACAGATTCTACCATCATATGTCCTAAGCTTAACTTTCCCAATGCCAGCGATCTTGCAGACACGATCATCTGCTAGCTTGATCTTCC
>OVAN01015723.1:0-11124 GCA_900406275.1 Anastatica hierochuntica
TGAGCGTGCGCAACCGGTGTTTAAGCCGTGGCCGCAAGATCTGCTGGTGAAAAATCCCTAGAACTACAGCGTAGACTCGTTACTTAGTTGAGATGCAGCTCCCTAACGAATACAGAGATAAGAAACCCTAGTTTTTTCTAAGTGTTTTGCAATGACGAGAATTCCCCCTTCAACAATTATCCTTGCACCCTTTATATAGATCTTCTTGGGCTTGGCTCGTTTCCTTTTCCGTCCTTGATTTGTGCTTATCCCTTTGTGGAAATTTTCCTCTTCCTTGATTCGCATATATCCTTTTTCGAGATCTTTCCTTATCCTTTCGACTTTGACTTTAATCGCGAACCCCTAACTAAACTGTCATTGCAAATTGGCCGATTCTCGTCTAGAATCGTAAGTTGACTTATCATCGCGGTTTGGGCCGTTTCGCGGCTAAGTGACTTTTACGATTCCTTTCGGAGAAGTCATTCTTCGTATGGCTTTGCAATGATAGTTTCGTGAAAAGATAGGACTGANGCGTCATCGTTTTATACGATCGATATGAAATCCTACGGAAAGGATGAATCTTCACGATTGTCATTACGACGGTTTGACGAGAATACCAATCGAGACAAAATGAGAGAAGATCGAATGACGATTTGAAGGAGATGATGATTGGATAGGACGTGGTTTGGTTCACGAGTAACGACCAAACGTTGTCCGGGTCTTAGTGTCAATGGATGTCAAGACTAAGCGTTGGTCTTGACGTCAATTGGCTCCAAGACCATGCTCCGGTCTTGGCGCCAATTGACGTCAAGACAACCCTTCCGTCTTGGCGTTAATTGGTGCCAAGACCCTTTCCCAGTCTTAGACGTCAATCGGTGCCTAGACGTTCTTCCGAAACGATGCGTTTTCCAATGATCACGGAGGTTTCGTATCATTCCGAAGTTCGTATTGCGAGGTCTTCCGTAGATCGTGGACATTAACTTTAGCATCCGGGTGCTTTAGTTGTTTGCGGACGAATTTAGTTAGTGTGAAATCGGTCACGATTGACTATACTCGTAGCCTTGAAACTTGTTCGAGAAGAGACGGTCAGGATGATAAGACTCCCGAAGCTTGAGGATATTCTTGCGATTCTTGTTTCCTAGGAGGAAACAACGTCTCCGTAGTCCTTTTTGGGCGTCGATTTTGTCGTGACCGTTTTTGACCCCAACAGACCACATGGCAGAGCCTAAACACCTCAAATTCAGTTTCTCAACTTTGAGAAGAAAGCGGATCCAAATTTTTTAAGGCATCTCATGAACCACTCCATACATTAATTTAAGACTGGAGTAGGATGTTTAGGACCGCCAATCAAATAAAATCTTCAAATCAAAAGTTCTTGGATCAAAGAGATGATATCAAGAAGAACAAATAAGATATGTTTGAGAAACGCCATCAATTGATCATATAGAAATATTAAGATTTATTCATCATGGAATCTTGGATAGTCTAAAGAAGATTTGAGTTGATAGGCAACAAAACTCATAATTCATTTCTTATAAACTAACACTATATGATGGGTGATATGCCCGAGAAAAAAAGGACTTTGGAACGGTCAAAATCAAAAGTTGCATGGAGGATCAAGTTTCTTAATAAAACGAGACATGGAGATTTCCAGTAGCCGCCAAGCTAATCAACTCAAACCATCAAAGATGCCCATGCAAAGTGACTATTATGAATAAAATAGCATGGTTAAACTTTTGGTTTTTCAAATTTTAATTTTTGGCTAACATTACGTCTTTGCCGCCTAGCCAATGAACTTGGCTTAGCCAAAAGTGTCATTTCTAGATAAAAATCACAATGGCGGACTGAAAATTCACTATGTAAATTCAAGGACACGAGCGACAATGATGAACAATCCAAACAAGTTGTTAATCTGGTCAAAAACTTCTAAGTTTCAGTGTCATTAATTCTTTCGGAAAAATCCACCAGAAAAAATGTTTAAAAACATTTTGGTATCATAAAAAGACTTCTTGGAACATTCCCGACCAATTGAAATCTAAAACAAAATCTGGAATTGCGAAACGGTCGAGAAAAACAACGAAAGATAGGAGAAAAGGCTAGAACCGGGTGGCAGAAGAGCCACGACCGGTGTGTGCCACCAGATTCATCGTGCCCGCTACCAAGCTCCTCATGCCTCGACCAGCTATTGCGTGATCTCTCCCTGACCGGTTGGCGGAACTCCTAGGATCGGGTTTTGCCAAACAAGGCATGCGGCCGGTCAGGCTGCATTCGTGCCTCGTCCACGCATCTTCCATGACCGGGTTTGCAGAGTTTCCATGAACGGTTTGCGCCAAAGTAAGGCCCCCGACCGGTTCCTGAAGTTCAATGCCTCATTTTTTTCAATTTACTCATAACCCGGTTTTAATAAAACTAGACCGATTTTTCCAAATTGTGGAAACCAATTCTGAAAATGGGAAGGAGAAAACAAGTGTTTGGGTTTCCTTTTAGAATTTTTTTGATCTAAAACTCTTAAAACTTGATCTATTTCTCTTAGAAAGGTTTTAGAACCCTAAAGAACAAAAATTTCAGAACTTTGAATTTTTGTTTATTTCCTAAACTTGGAGCACTTTCCTAAGGCGAATCTCATTATTTTTTCATCATTTGTTCATTCCAACATCAAGGTATGCTCTGTAAACTCTAAATCTCTCAAGTTACAAGTTTTAGAATTTCATAAAATTTTTGATTTAAACTTTTTTTAGCTTGATTCTTAGAGATTTTCTTTAGAAAAGCTTGTTGGGTACATGGATTTACATTTAGAGCTAGTTATTTGGCTTATTTCCCCTAGATTTTGAAATTTCAAATTCTTGAACTTTGAGAACCTAAGAAATCCAAAAATTGTAGGACAAATTTGCTAAATTTGCTTGTTCTAAAGCCACTTCTTTTTGTATAATTAAGATAAGCTATTTATTTTGCATCATTTGACCACAAAATTGAAATTTTTTGTGATGATTTTTGGTTATGTGTGTTAAATATGAAAATTGCCTTGAAACTTTGAGAAATTTGAACTTTTTCTTGTTTAATTCTATTCTAATTCTTCTTATATCATTGAGATGTCTCCTTGCAATTACAAACTGCATTTGGATATCTATGGTTCTCTTTAGATTTTTCAAGAGACTTATTGGCTTTTTGAGTTCTTGTTTTTGTAGGATATTCAACAATGGAGAATGAGGAGAAAATAAGAAAATAAACAAGGACATCTATTCGAAAGGAGAATTCTTTGAAGATTAAAGAACCAAGCAATCCTTCAAAGCCTGGAAAATCGAAGAAACCTTCGAAGCCAACATCTAAGAAGGATTCAAAGAAAGTCACAAACAAGCATGAAAGGATGTAGCAAGTGAGTGTTGTTCTACTTTGAGTGAAAATTTAGAAGAGAATGGAGAAGAAATTTAAATGTTGGAGATGGTTTTCAGTTGGGTATCACAAGTAACCAATGATGTGACAAAATCTCCAGTACCAAAGAAACAAAGGAAATCACAAGCAAAAAGGCTCGAGCTAATGGTTCTAACACTTTCGGGACCAAGAAGCAGAGTTGTTGGACCTAGAATGGATCAAAATATCGATTATGGGACAACCCTTTCAACAATAAAGCTTCAAGCTCCCTTGAATATCCATTTCCCAACACTTGATGCCATAGGATTGACAAGAGACATAACTTGGCTTTTGGATTCTTTGAAACTGAGAGCTTTCGTGGAGATATCTTTCTCAGTCTATGAGAAGCTTGCCAAGGAGTTCCTTAGCCCGGTTGAGTTCTTCTACCTTAAGGAAAAACTAGTTAAGGCCCAAGACGACATTCTTACTTTGTCATCTAAAGGTACCCTGTACTCTTTGTCTATTGGTGAGCTTTGTGAGATTTTACATTTGGAATGGTTGGATGAGACCAATTTTAGCTTGGATAATGCATCCTACACTGTATGGGATCGTTCTGTTGATGAGACTCTTCGAATTGGGCACTCCAAGGAGACAAAGATTGGACATTCAACAATTCGTTATGTGCATAGGCTCTTAGCACAATGAATTTCAGCAGGACTTAGCAGAGTTCAATGCTTAGAGATGAATTGTTCATCCTAATCTCTCCTTTCGTTGTTGTTCCTCAGAGAGCCAACTGTGGAACGCTCATTTTTAAGAGGATGATTGATGTGAAGCATAAGGCTACTAAGGAAAAGAGAGAGCTTAGCTACACATCCCAATTTGGAGAGATTATCACTACTATCCTTAGCTCTAGAGGAGTGAACTTTAGTTTTGAGACACCCATGGTTAGAAGTGGATCGCTGGATCTTTCACGACTTGCTAGGTCTTGTTATCTTGCGGGATTGATTGAGAGTACTGAGACTTTTGCGTACCGATTCATGCCTCTTCACGACAATGAGCCAACTTGTGTCCTTCTTCCCTGCTTGTTTCTTCCATCTCATCAGGAAGGTCATACACTATTTGACCTTCTCCTTCGCAGAGTTTTTGGAGATCACTAGAGTGTCCCATTCTTTGCTTGACGGACTATCTAGAGCGAAGGCCTTAGCTGCCAAGACTACTGCAAAAGCATGAAGATCACTTCCTTGGAGAAGGACTCCTGTTGTTTCAGATTCTGTCCCACAAATAGATTCTTTGGAGGATCTTCATGTTCCTTTAGGTGAGGAGAGCTCATTTGGAGAGGATGATGACCACAATTGTTAGTCTTCTGAGACACGCTGTGCCATGAGTTTTTAGCAGGACTCATAGAGAGAGAGCTCAACTAGTAGCTGATGGAGATAGAGATAGTTTTTCTCTCGTTTAAGACTTTGGACAGGATGTAACTGAGACATCCGACACAGCCCAGAGTTATTCTTCAACACATGCATGATACAACCCTACACAATATCCAATCCCAAATGCAGTTTTTAGCAGTCACACACCAGGTGATTCACACTCAGCAGACTTTTGAGTCCTTTATCCGGTGTCATTGTTCGAGTCCTTGTCTTTTTCATTTAATTTTTCTTTTTATTTTATTGAGTGAATCATCCTTACTATAGATTTATTTTGCACCAGGATGGTGCAAGATAAGTCTGGGTATTTATATGTTACTAATGTCGTTTTTTTTTTCTTATGTACTTTTTATTTATATTTTATTGAGTCATTTTGATGTTTTTATTTTGTTAAAACATATAGGAAACTATATCTAAATTTTTCTGGAATATTTTGGTTTGTGCTAACTTTCGTGTTGCTTCTATAGTAGCTATTGACTACATATTTGAATGAACGAAAAATTTTTAGTGGATCAGTCAACTAGGACGACCATGTCCCTTTAAGACTCGGATTTTTGATGCTGGCTCTACCTTAATTTGAATTTAATTTCTCATCTTGGGGCCTGGTATACTTTTATAGACTCCTCTTTCCAGCCTAACATAAAAAATTCCTAGTGAGTGATTTCTCTTATGCCATTTCTTTCAAATTTTATGGATCTAAGGTTCGATGAAATGAACAAAGGGGTATTTGTCAAAAATTTTGAACTCTTTAGACTCATGGAGACTTATTCCATTTGTGCTTCATTTCTAAACAAAGAAAGAAAAAAAAAGAAGAGATTGATAGAAAAAATAAAATGATGCCCTAGAAAAGTAGGAAAAATCGATTCTCAAAGGGGGTGATAGAAAAAAAGATACCCTATAAAAGGAGGGAAAAATCAGCCTCGAAAGCATAAGAATAGAATGGGATTGAGGGTTACGAAGGTTTAATGTGTTTAGGAACTTGTTTGAGTATGAGTCACTTGTTCTTATATCCATGTTCCCCTATGAGACCGCACCTTAGAAATAATTTGGGACCAGTGCAGATATTATTTTCTTTGTGATTTTGGCTCGAATCGGGATGGTTGCTAAGCAAAAGGAAGTACGTGGAAGTTAACCTATGTATGTTGTTGTTGTTGCTGTATGGCGATAACCGAGAAGACCCTGAGCAATGTTTTTGATCACAAAGGTATGTATCCATGTTTTCAAACAATGTTTTCGTTCTTAAATTTTCTTTGCTTGAGGAAAAGCAAGAAGATAAGTCCGGAGGAGAGTTGATAACACTAATATTTTACTGCTTTTAGTTGGATTTTAACTTATTTATTTGCATGTTTTAACGTTTTTTCGACCCCTAGAGGTAGTTTTCTCGTATTTATGATTTTATGGACTAAACAAGTCAAATAATAATAAAAGACAGAGAAACGTGCTAATTGGACCTCATTCATATTTCCAACCATGTTTCCTTATGGACCAAGAAGACGAAAGCTCAAATACTTGAGTTATGCATCTTATCAATGTGGACAGATTCTAAGCATCAGAAAGATTGCCTTGAACAAAGATAGAATTTTTGGTTAGCTTTCAAATGCAAATGGTTTGAAGTCATTTAGAGCTGGGACAATGAAGTTTCAAGTGTTTAGTTCAAATGCAAGTTCTTTGAAGTCATCTGGAGCTCGGACGATGAAGTTACAACTGTTTAAGTGAAAACATGCCCGTCTGTCTCGGAAATGAAGCAAGTGGAGCAGTTGGAAATCTGTGACCAGGTGACGTGATGCTTCTGAATGGCTGATATTTCGGGGCCAAAGGCAGGTTTTACTTCATATCTTTCGGTTCGCTTATACGAATTCGATGCCATCAAAATTGGCAATGGCAGGGACGACCTAAGAAGAACTAGCATTATAATTACTTGTTTTAGCCTTTAGAATAGAGAGAGCCACAAATTTTACAGAGTAGTCAAAAGCATTTTGAAATTTTTTATTGTTATTCAAGTTTCTAAGTGTTATTTGAAGAGATTCATTCCATACTTCGTTATAGAGAATACTTCTCTACTTTTAGTCTTATTTATGATGTTTTATTCCATGACTACTTGTTGGGTTTCGTGCTCCATGTTTGAGCAATACATTTGTTATGTTTTTAGGCTACTCAAAGAGATCATGTTATCATAAGTTTCTAGTGCTTGATTAGGGATTCATATTGTCTTTGTCTTGGTTCATCTTATTGCATGATTGCTTTATCGTGCATTTAGTAGTCTGATCATCGGTAGATATACATTCCAAAAGCTAGATAAATCACCATAACCTAAATCTTTGACAAGATGAGTTACAAGGTGGTTTTGAAAGTAGATCACCTTGGCTTAGTGAATTTATCGAAAACTTGCATATAATTCATGTTTAATCACTATAAGGCAATTCAAAAGACGATGTCCCTTGGTGACTAGATTAGAATCTCGAACTTCGAAAATGGAGAGGATCTAAATTATTGTTTCCGAGTTCTAGACGTTGCTTAATTCTAATCCCTAAACATTACGGTTTTTTTGATTCATGATTCTCTGCAAATGTCGTATATGCCTAAAGCTTTTCCCATTGATTTACACCCTTTTATGTAATTTATGTTGCTATCAATTCTTTTTACACTCACAAAAGTTTAGTTTAAACCAATCCCAAAATTTGTAGTATAAGATCGAATTCCTCCTGGGATCGATAACTTGAAGTACTACAACTATGATGTTCACTTGCAGATGTAGTGTCGTGTTTTGGGTGAAGCTTGACACCCCATCAAGCTTTCTAACTAATTCTCCTTTCGGGTTTTTTCCTTTGAATCGAAGATTCCTCCAACAGTAGCTTAGAATTGAGAACCAAAGATCCGGTTCAAGATAATTTTGGTCTGGTTCTTCGTAAAAATCGGTCTGAAAATCGGGACAGGGATCGACCGATCCAGGAATAGGGATCGATAGATCCTTGTCCATCTGATTGGATATTTTCCAGCTTTCAAGAAATTTCATACGATGCTTGAAATCCATCCAAAATGCATTCTTTTCGCACATGCAAACTCGATTCCTGTAAAAACACTAAAGAACAAAAATTCGCGCCAAATATATCCGAATACATAATAAAAACCATAAATCTCGCGTAAAAATCATAATAAAAACTACTAGAATATTCAGACATCAATTGTTGGTTCCACACACGTTCCTATCATAAACGGGAAAACTGTTGGCGTCACTAGTAGCTAGGTTCTTGATTAGGAGCTTGGCTTCAGGCACGAATTTCGTCATGAAAGTCCAATTGTTGGCCGTCTTCTAGAGAATGGCCTGATTGTCCACAAGATGTGGTTGTCCGTGGGGAGGATCTAGTTCAGATTTTCCATAGTAGCTAATCTCTCTCTCTTTTGTCTCCTTAAGGTACGTTCTATGATGTCAATGGGACGTTTGGATGTAGATGGGTTGCCCAAAGAAATTCTCCTTTGCTTAAAACATGAATATAAAAACGAAAAAGAGGAAAAAATCGAAAATATAACGTTCTACAGTAAAATCAAGTAAAAACTCGTAGGTACCAAATCAAGTCCCCAACAACAAATTTCCGAAAATGGCGCCATAAAGCTTGATGGGGTGTCAAGTTTCACCCAAAACATTACACTACAAGTGCAGGTGAACAACATAGTTGTAGTAATTCAGGTTATCGATCCCACGAGAACTTTGATCTTACGCTACGAATTTAGGTATTGACTTAAGCTAAAATAGAAATTAAAAGGTTGCTTTGTGAGTGTAACAGAAATGACAACAACTTAATGTAAATAAAAGGATGTAAATCAATGGGAAAAAGCACTAGGCATATAGGACATTCGCAGAGAATCATGCATCAAAGAAACCGTAATGTTTATGGATTAGAATTAAGCAACATTTAGAACTCGAAAAAAATAATTTAGATCATCTCCATTTTCGAGGTTCAGGATTCTATATCTAATCACCAAGGGACATCGTATTTTTGACGGCCTTGTAGTGATTAAACATGCATTATATGGATTCAGGTTTCGATAAGTTGAGCGAGCGAAGGTGATCTACTTTCGAAGCTTCCTTGAAACTCAGCTTGTCGAAAAGTTATGTTGTAGTGATTTATCAAGCTTTATGAATGTAAATTACCTTTGGCCAGACTACTAAATGCGCGGTAAAGTAATAATGCAATAAGATCAACTAAGACAAAGACAATATGAATCTCGAATCAAACACTAGAAGCTTATGATGACATGGTCTCTTTGAGAAGCCTAAAAACCTAAGAAATGGATTACTCAAACATGAAGTATGAAACATATCAAGTAGCCATGCATGAAACACATCAAGTAACCATGCATGAAAACATCATTAATAAGATTAAGAGTGTAGAAATCTTCTCTATAACGAACTATAGAATGAATCTCTCCAAAGAACAATTAGAAACATGAAGAAAAATGAAAAGATCTCATAAAGCTTTTGACGGCTCTGTAAAATTTGTGACTCTCTCTCTATTCTAAAGGGTAAAGATAAGTATTTATAATGTTAGGTCTTCTGAGGTCATCCTTGGTTATGTCGTTTTGTCGGAATCAAAATCGGTTAAGCGAACTGAAAAATATGAAGTAAGATCTGCCTTTGACCCCAAATATCAACAAGACTGGTCTGCGCCGAAAATTGAAACTCATTTGGTACAAGCATCATGTCACTCCGTCATAGATTTCCAACTGCTCCACTTGCTTCATTTCCGAGACAGACGAACAAGTCTTCACTTAAACAATTGTAACTTATTTTTCCCATCTCCAAATGATTTCAAACAACTTGCATTTGAAAGCTAACTCAAAGTACTATATTCCATCCAAATTTCAGCTCAATAAAATGAAGGCAAGACTTTCTTTCAGACATTTTCAGATGCTGAGAATATGTCCAGATTGATAAAATGTATAACTCAAGCGTATGAGCTTTTGTCTTCTTGGTCCATCAATGAAAATTTTTTGGGAATATGAATGAGATGTAATTATCATGTTTCTCCGTCCTTTTTAATGATTAGACTTTTTTAGTCCCTAAAATCACAAATACAAGAAAACTACCTCTAGAGGTAGAAAAAGCGTTAAAACCTTACAAATAAATAAGTAAAAATCCAACTGAAAATAGTAAAATATTAGTGTTATCAATACCCTAGAACAATTCAAGGATATCAATACTCTAAGTTACGAACGCCGCGCCGAACCGTCACGCCATGTGAATAAAGAAAATCTGAGGAGTATATGGGTATAGCCTTCACCCTTGTCCCAAGTCTAAACTCCGGACTTGACTAGCTGACTATCCACCTTTAGAAAAAAGAACCTGGATCAGGAAACCCTAGTTAGACCTTGAACAAGAACTTGCCAAAAATTGAAATCTACCTAAAAAGAAAACTTCCCATAAATGGAAACTATCAAATATGGAAGCCTACCATATTTTGAAAATATCCGAAAACAAAACTTGGGATAAGTGGCAAAACAGAACATAAAATATGAAAAAATTGAGAAAAGAACCTATACCGGCAAAATTGGGTCGAACCTCCTAGATCGGACAACACTGTCTAACCGGTCAGACCAATTAACTAACGTAACCGAATACTAGAAAGGAAGGAAAAGAAAAGAAAGGAAAAGATATACTTACAGGAAAAAGCGTCAGAGTTGGCTGGGACATTTGGAAAAACTGCTCGGCACGCCAACAAGAACTCGGAAAGTTTTGCGGAAAAATACTTGAACTCGCCGGAAAAGAGCTCCACCGGAGGTGGTGGCTAAAAGCCGGTGGAGGCTGGCCGAGAAATAGGCCTCCTGTTGACGTTAGCATTTTGTTGTGGCAAAAGAGCAAGCTTAAATTTATATTACCTAAGCCTACTTAACATTCCCGCAAGAGAACGGGGGTCGAGTTGTAGTACTTAAGGTATCGTCCAAGGATTTAGAGGCTTATCGAGAAGAACCTAGACAAGGAGAATGCATTAGGAATCCTAGTCTAGGAGGATCGATTTAGATGGGGGTTGTCACTATTCTCCACTAAATCTATCAAAGGTAAAGGCAAAAATAATCAAAAGGAATAAATAAAGGCAATAAATAAACAAGCAATAAGTAAAACGCAAGAAAGGAACAAGCTTTGAAAGTAAACTAAGATAAATATCGAATCTTTAGATAGTAGCAATTGATTCGGGCTTGATCTAGACTTATGATATACTTTGCTAAGGCTTTATTAGAGGATTGAAGCTATGTCTAGGCCAAGGATCCCCCCTTAATCGATCTGCCCACTCTCATGCCGAAGATCTATTCACCCATACATATGACAAGGCTCAACTCTCGATTGTTGCCTATATAAAAATGTAAGTGATAGTGT
>OVAN01015724.1:0-11124 GCA_900406275.1 Anastatica hierochuntica
GTTCAGCTGGGAAGGACAAATATTGAAGTGCTCTGAGACCTTCCTCACCAGAGCATACATTGTAACCGTGACTCCAGCCTTGAAATAGCCTTCATACATGGCTATTTCGTCTCCTGGGCATTCAGAAGCCCTTTNACAACCTGAAGTGAACGTCTGCCCCAATGGAGTACTTCTGCCTCCATTCCTCCAAAAGCTCAGAGTTCATATTGGAGAAAAGGCCAACCTTCATAAGCTTCGGACCCGCGGCGGAGCGCAACGGCAGCGGGTTAGCCTCAGGGATCTCTGTGTCCTCGGAAGACCCTCAGCCTCAGGAGATGGGATAGTCCTAATTAAACGCCTCCTACGAACACGGGCCCCGACGGAGGATGAGGCCACCAGAGAAAACTCATCGCCTGAGCTGGTCATGTTTGGGTTCAAGAAAAGTTCTGATCTTGGATCTAAAGATTGATCGGGGCAAGAAAATCCTAAAAGCTAAGGCTGATCTGAAATCCTAAAGACCAACTCCTGGAATCTACCTCTAAAAGAAGCAAAAAGGAGAAGGAAGAAGACGATCTAACCTTAGAATCGCGGATCGAATGCTGGAAAAGGGATTCCGGGAGCAAGATTTTTAGCAAGAAAAGGAAGAAGATGAAGCAAGAATTCCAGTAAAAGAAAGAAGATAAATCGAAAACGCCAAAGAAGAAAGAAGAAAAGGTTTAAAAGAAAGAGGAGAAATCAAAACGAGCCGCACGCGTCTAATCATTGGTGCAGATCTCGCGAGAGAGTAACAGCTATATGCTCTCTCTTCAAATCTTCATAAATCTTCGCTAACGGGTATAAGCTCTTCTCTTCACCAAGTCAAGCAGCTGAGATTTTTTCAAACAAAATAATCCTCCTTGAAAGCTGCAAGCGCTTCGCGAAAGTTCAAAATTCAAAGCCATGAGGCCAGACGACAAAGAGCCAGACGTAACCTCCCGTCGCAGCAATGCTCATTATCTGATACAACTTGAACCAAAAGCAAGCAAACACTTAAGGAAAGCAGAGGCAGCGCAAATCAAAGCTAAAAAGGCACGGCGACTACTGGCTTTCTGCCTAGGCCACCTAGAAGACATGTTATTCCACAGCTTCAGATCGAACCTGCGCAATAAGGGGCAAACTGTTGGGAGTAATTTAGGTCCTGGAAATTCTCCAGACTTAGATGGAGTACACCAGTAAGATCTCAAAACAGGGGAATGCCCAGAAGCAGGAAGCTAGACCATGTCCCATAGCCAGAAGCTGGAAGTCAGATGACCAAGCATAGCCGAAAGCTGGAAGCCAGCGACCACCGCCTCTCCTTTATTTTCGCTATTTAAATTAATAGATAATGACATGTATTCTAGATAAAGATGCATATATTCTACAGATAATCATGATATATTCAATTCTTGGAGGGATAATCATGAAACTCATGTATAAATACCAAGCTCAAGGGGAAAACGTGTACGCACGAAAAACCCTAAGCCATAAATCAATACACAAGCAATTCTTTTCCATCTTTGATCGTCAAGCTTAGCACAAACGTTCCAAAATTTTTGCTAAACATTCATCGACCTCCAACTTCCGTAGTGCTTCAAAGAATGACCAAAATCACCCATAACAACATCTATGGTCTTCGGGAACGCACTTGTGGGCTCGACATATAACCATTTTGCGAAAATTACCGACGAACCAGTAACATTTATAACCAACACCAAACTGGCATCTATGGCTTTCATGCAAACAAATATTGGCTCGGTGTATGAAAATATTCAAAAGATCATTAAATGGACACCGAATAATTATGTAAGGTCCATTTTTAGATATATTGGGTCTGAGCCCAACTTCTCCATAAAGGAGGAAAACAAGTACAAATAATCTATCACTGATGTGGCAATATAACTCAAACAGATGTTAATGGACCTGGCCCAAATAAACTACAGTGGTAGCCCTAGATGTGGGAACCGCCGTATGTTTGTTGAGTCACCAGCATATGTGCCGTGATACAGATCCGGTACATCGGACCTCGTCGAGCGACGATCACCAATGATACATTCGATGGGTAATGCTGATGATAGAAGCCACATCTCCATCAGGAAGGAAGGAAGTTTTCCGGTGAGGCAACTATGGCCTTTGGATTCTACAAGAGGAGACTTTGACCAACATCTTCGATGGTGGGTTCCAATGGGTGTCGAGGGAGAAAATCCACAAACCCAGATCTGAGTCTCCTCCCCAAAATCAGATTCATAGACCGGTTCCATAGCATCAGGCCTGAGATCCATCGGACGCTATGACCAGATTCAGGAAGAGGGGTCGAAACATTTTGGTTAGGATTTCTGCTTGTGCTTAATCGAGTTGAAACAAAGCCAAGATCATGCCGATTCCTACTGAGCCAATGTCGATTTTGTTGACCACCATGTTTACCGGGCTTTAAAATTAAATATGGCAGTTGGTTATTGGAAGAAGTCAAATCTTCACATATAAACATAATCAGTATCAGACCGGATTCAAAATAAAGAGATGAAAATATATTTGTATATCTCTCCAGTGGACTTATACCACAAATTGCAACAGGGAGGCCCATATACCATAAAAGATCCATGGTAGAGGGCCCAATTAGTAAATCCACAACAGAGCTCATTCTTGTGTTTTGACGGTGATGCGAGTAATGGCGCCAGAGTAAAACCCGGACATGGTGCTGTTGACGGTGGAAGCTGACCGGCAGCAGGATCCCGTGAAAGCAATTGTGCACTATACACTCCGGAGAAGAACGGACCTGACGGTAGAGGAGCCAAATCTGAGGGAGCTAAGACGTAGGGTTCGACGGAGTACAGAGGCTATCCGCAGGGCAAGGCTGAGTTCGACACCGACGTATGTGAATCAGAGGAAACAAGGGGGCCAGAGCTATGGTAGCAAGCGGTCTTCGAGTTTGAACACGAGCAGAGCCCTAGCGGACCAACACCAGCCGCCAGGATTAGAGCATCGACATGAATTTGGCGGTGTAGGTCGGAGAGACATCCACGGAACTGCTCTCATATTTTGCGTCGTCGATGAAGGAAAGTTTCTCAGCTCAAATCTGACACAAATTTTAGGTCTAGCCAACCACGACCCAGATCCAGTGTGGGTGCCGTCGATGTAAGCAGAATTTCTCGACGGTGGTGATAGCCTGCAACACCGGAGGGATAAAGACACATCGGGGGTTTCCGGAGAATACACTGCACTGGGTTGCCAGAGAAAGAAAAACTCATCAGGATTTCCCGGATAACACTGAACTAAGGTCAGTAAAGATGTTCGAGCATTCCTAACGGAGGGTTGGAGAGCATGCACCAGAGGAGAGAGATCTAATCGACTCTCGATTTCGATGGTACCCGGTGCCTCCGGTAGTGAAATAGCTCGAGAAGGATACATGTAAAGTGAAGCATAGACAAGTAGATGAGACGCGAAAGAGAGATGGTGAGCGGAGGCATGGTGGCGACGCCGGCGAGGGCCGCCGGCGTCAAAAAACACACTCATAAGTTGTTTCTTGGAGATCGTGCTTGAGAGGATTTTGAATTTCAGAATTTATCTTAGATTCTAGCTTTACTTGCTAACCAAACGTCTATGTTGTCTACCTATCTCGTTTTTTACCAAAGAAAATAATCTTATTGACCTCAAGAAAACTTAGTTCATAATTTACACTCTGTAAGTTTTCATGCAGTATGCTATCCAATTTGTGTTTTCGTTTTTTTGTGATTTTTTTTGTAAGACGAAGGGCTTGTGTTTATTTTCGGTTTCATGATTCCTTTACTTAGATTTTGCTGTTGTATGGAGACTGTATGCTTTGAATTCTACAGCTTTAGTTTCTAATTGTTCGCGTGTTGTAAACTGAGGCTTGCTTCTTCATCTTCTTCTCTGGGTTTAAGACATGGATTTGGAAGCTAGTTGTAAGATATTCTTGGCTTTTATATCATTCGGGATCTGTCTGTTGATTTGAGCTTGTTGTGAATGTGTTGATTGGTATAACATATGGTTCAACGAGCTTTGCTTTTAAAAAACTTTGAACGAAAGGGGTTCAACTTCGTGTTACTACTTTCATGTATCTGACAAGGGTTTTTTCGATTTATCGTTTATGATTGTTGTTAGTTTGTTCTTTATCTTGCTTTTTAGTTGGACTCAAAGTTTAGTTCTTGTGTTCGCAGGAAAAACTTTCATACTTTTGGATAAAACAAGGATGTGTTCACTTAGCTGGGACTTCCGAAACAGGGGAAGAAGCATGTTACTATCTTTCTGCTTATCATTCGATTTGTTTTACTTAAAATTGCAATTGATTATGGGGCGAGTGGTAGCCTGACAGTCCCCAACCAGAAATTAAAGTTAGATATGTTTGTTGCAGTTCACTAGAGACAACCTCAATGATACACGTACGGTAATCCAAACTCTTGTCTGTACTCAATGTTTGCCCAAGGGTTCTCTCGTCCAAATGCCTTAGGATTTAAATTTTTATTTAGGAATAAGCTTTTATGCCTCCCCTTGGATTCCCTTTCCAAATGGCTTTGAGTTTAAATTTCATTATGTCTTTTGCCTTTAACTGTGAATTTTCGTTTACTTTAAGAAATATGTTGGTTCGGTTGCTCAACTTCAAGCGATCCTTCAAGCTCGAATCTTTTTAAGTGGCATCATATACTGGTTCTTCAAGCTCAGGCGATTCTTCAAGTTTGAATCGCTCTAAATTTCATAATGATTTCCTGATTCTGGGAATGGTACTTGTATGGCTAATAGCAATGTTACCACAAGTGAAGCCATTGCGTTGCGATCCCACAACAGCAGCTGGAAGCCACTGTGGATTCGCAACCGCGTCTCAGCTGGCTCTTTTGTATTCTGCATTTGCCCTTATATCTATTGTATCAGGCGGGACTAGACCGTGTTCTTTAGCCTTTGGAGCTGATCAATTAGACAACAAAGAGAACCCAAAAAATTAAAGAGTTCTTGATATTTTATTTGGTTGGTATTGTTGTTGTAAGCTTGAAGACGAAGGTGATTACTTGAAGAACAAGTAACGATCAAACTGAACCGAGTAATGGTTAAGGGAGTAACAAAACCGAAATAAGATTAGGATAAGATCTTCTAGGAGTTATCTAGAAGATAAATAAGAGTTTTTCTTTTCTTAATAGGAGTTGTTGTTTTATATAAATAGGTTGAGTTATGACCTAGGTTTTGTGTGGTTTTTAGAGCTTTAGTTTTAAGACAATTTTCTAAAGCAAATAAAGAGTTTTGTTTTGATTGTAATCGATTCTTGAGCAACAAACTCGAATACTTTCAACAATTGGTATCAGAGCGAATAAGTTTAAGGAATCGTGTTGAAACTCTGTTTTTCCGAAAGGTTTGGTTAAGTTTTGAGCTATGGGAGACGTGACCGCGGTTGTCATGACAGAGGCATCTAAGTCGAAGGAAGGAGGAGCTTCCTCGATCACGTGTCCCATGCTTAACGCTACTAACTATATTGTTTGGGCAATCAGAATGAAAGCTCTCTTGAAGGTGAACAAAGTCTGGCATGTTATCGAGACAGACAAGGAATATGACGAGAATGATCTAGTTGTGGCGTTACTCTTCCAGTCAATTACCGAGTCTCTGGTACATCAAGTTGGTGAACTTGAGTCTGCAAAGAAGGTATGGGACGCTATTAAGGCAAGGCATGTAGGAGCATAATGAGTAAAGGAAGCTCGTTTACAAACGTTAATGGCTGAGTTTGACCGGCTAAAGATGAAGGAATCAGAGACGATTGATGAATTTGCTGGGAAGATATCTGAAATATCGACCAAATCATCGGCTCTAGGGGAGGAGATAGGTGAAACAAAACTGGTTAAGAAGTTCCTCAAGAACTTACCAAGGAAGAAATACATACACATCGTCGCATCACTCGAACAAGTGCTTGATCTCAAGCATACAAGTTTCAAAGACATAGTTGGCCGGCTAAAAACATATGAAGAGCGTGTGTGTGATGAAGAACAAAGTCATGAAGAGCCGAGTAAGCTTATGTATGCAAACACTAACACCGAGCCGAAAAACACTTATCAAGCATCAAACTTCAATGGAAGCTTTAGAGGAAGAGGTCGTGGAGGACAAAATGGCACGAGAGATCTCTCCGAGATAGAGTGTTTCCGTTGTGACAAACTCGGACATTACGCGTCAAGGTGACCCGATCGATTGTTAAAACTCCAAGAGGTGCAAGAAAAGGAGGCCAAGGATACGGAAGATGCTGATGAACTTATGATGCATGAGATAGTTTTCTTGAATGAAGAAAAGATTGTTCCCAGAAACTATCAAGGAAACAAACAAGGAGATGGCATTTGATACCTTGATAACGGAGCAAGTAATCATATAACGGGTGATCGAAGATACTTCTCGAAACTAAATGAAACTATCATTGGCAAAGATTCAGAGATGATTCACGCATAGATATAAAAGGAAAAGGGTCCATTGAACTCGTCGATGCTAATGGAGCAATTAGAACAGTGACCGACGTGTACTTTATCCCCGATTTAAAGAGTAACATAATTAGTTTGGGACAAGCCACTGAATCAAGTCGTGATGTTAGAATGAGAGGAGAAATTCTAACACTGCATGATAAATACGACAAACTCATAGTCAAGACAACAAGATCGCGAAACTGGCTATATAAAGTGAACATGAGACCAACCGAAAACAAGTGCCTTATGTTGACTTTCCTGACCGAATCAAGCAAGTGGCACGCTCGGTTGGGACATGTCAACACCGAAACAATAAAATCCATGCAGCAGAAGGATCTTGTGCATGGACTACCGCACCTAAACTCAAGAAAAGAAGTCTGCGCTTCGTGCCTTATGGGAAAGCACAGTCGCAAAGTATTCCCAAGTACCACGTTATTTTGAGCAACAAGTCTACTAGAGCTTGTCCATGGAGATCTTTGCGGGCCAATTACTCCTAATACAAGTGCTGGGAATAGATACATATTTGTTCTCATAGATGATTATCCGAGGTATATGTGGTCCATTTTGTTAAAAGACAAGAGTGATGCATTCATCAAGTTTAAGTCTTTTAAGGCCATCGTGGAGCAAGGAACAGGACATAGAATTGCCACTTTCAGAACCGACAGGGGGGGGGGGAGAATTTGTCTCTCAAGGGATTAAAGCATATTGCAAGAATTCAGGAATAAGAAGACATCTCATAGCCCCTTATTCACCAAAACAGAATGGTGTTGTTGAACGAAGAAATCGGACACTAATGGAGATGACGAGGAGTATCCTAAAACACATGAAGGTCCTGAATTTCTTGTGGGGTGAAGCTGTGAGACACTCTACTTATCTTCTTAACAGAATTGCCACGAGAGCTTTAAAGGATAAAACACCGTATGAGTTGTACAAGAAAAAGAGACCAAACATTAGTCATTTGAAGATCTTCGGATGTATCTGTTACGCAAAAGTGGATGGACCTTACCTAAAGAAGCTAGATGACATGTCACGTTGTCTTGTTAATATTGGAACCGAGTCGGGTTCTAAAGCATAAAGATTACTTGACCCGAAAACAAATAGAGTTGTGGTAAGTCGGGACGTATTATTTGATGAAGGAAGAGGCTGGAGCTGGAATCAGAAAGGAAGAGAAGAAGAAATCGAAGCTGGTGAGTTCGTGATTGAGGTAGGAGTATTCGGCAATCACGGGATACAACCAGTGATCATGGATAACCCATCGCAAGGAGATGAAGGCGACTTGAACTCACCAACTACAGGAGACGATGACGATGTTGTGAACACATAACATCACTCTGTTTCAGACCATGAAACAGAGGAAGATGACGAGGAAGACATTAGCAATCAAGCTCAGCCCCTACGGAGGTCTCAACGAAACAGATAGGCACCGAAACATCTCAAGGATTTCATATTACTTGCGGAAGAAGAAAGTGAATGGCTTCTCATGTGTTTGAATGATGAGCTGAGAGACTTTCATGAGGCAAAGGTATCTAATGAATGGCTGGAGGCTTGCGATGATGAGATATGTTCGATAAAGAAGAATCTCACATGGGATCTTGTTGATTTGCCTAAAGGGATAAAGCCTATAGGTTTGAAGTGGGTATTCAAAATCAAAAGAAACACCGATGGTAGCATAAACAAATACAAAGCTAGGCTTGTAGAAAAGGGGTATGTTCAACAGTATGGAATTGATTTCGAAGAAGTATTTGCACCGGTAGCATGGATTGAAACAATTTGGTTTCTTGTAAATCTCGCAGCTTCCAGAGGTTGGGAAATACATCATCTCGATGTAAAGACTGCATTTCTTCATGGTGAGCTGAAAGAGATTGTTTATGTTACACAACCGGAAGGTTTTGTGATAAAAGGTAGTGAAGGGAAAGTCTATAAACTTAACAAGGCCGTGTATGGTCTAAGGCAGGCTCCACAAGCTTGGAACGAGAAGCTGAATCAAACTCTTAAGGAGCTTGGTTTTGTGAGATGCTCCAAGGAGCCATCGGTTTATAGGAGAAAGAAGGACCGAGAGATCTTATTGATTGTTGTGTATGTGGATGATATGTTTGTTGCAGGCACAAACACTGATGTTATCGAAAGCTTAAAGAAAGAAATGGCTTTAAGGTTTGAGATGAGTGATCTCGGATTGTTAACTTATTATCTTGGGATAGAAGTTAATCAAAGCAAGGAGGGCATATGTCTCAATCAAACTCGGTATGCACTAAGAATTTTAGAGGAGGCGGGACTTAAGGATTGTAATGCGGTTTATGTCCCGATGGAAGCTGGTTTAAAACTCTCAAAAGCAAGCGAAGAAAGGGATATATATGCTACTGTCTATCGAAGAAACATTGGTTGTCTTCGTTATCTGCTTCACACACGTCCTGACTTGTCATATTGCGTTGGAGTTCTTAGTCGGTATATGCAAGCTCCTAAGGAATCACATGGAGTGTCATTGAAGCAATGCTTGAGGTATCTAAGGGGTAGCACCACGTTTGGCTTGTACTTTGAAAGGACGAACTCATTGCCTACGAGATTGATAGGATACAGTGACATCACTTACAATATAGATCCTGATGATGGGAGAAGTACAACAGGTTATGTGTTTTATTTTGGTAACTGTCCAATCTCTTGGTGCTCTCAAAAGCAGGATATTGTAGCTTTATCCTCATGTGAAACCGAGTTTATGGCTGGAACTAAGGCGGCTAGACAGGCGATCTGGCTACAAGAGTTGTTCAAGGAGGTTACTGAGACTGTTTGTGAAAAGGTGGTTATTCGCATTAACAATCAAAGTACGATAACACTTACGACGAATCGGTTTTCCATGGACGAAGAAAGCATATTCATACAAGATATCACTTCATCAGAGAGTGTGTTGAAGAGGGTCTTGTGGAAGTAGAACATGTTCCAGGGAACATGCAGAAGGCAGACATTCTTACCAAGCCGCTTGGAATAGTTAAATTTCAGGAGATGAGAGATCTCATTGGCTTAAAGAACTTGGGAGAAGATTACTTCAAGCTTAGAAGGGAGAATGTTATTGTAAGCTTGAAGACGAAGGTGATTACTTGAAGAACAAGTAACGATCAAATCGAACCTAGTAATGGTTAAGGGAGTAACAAAACCGAAATAAGATTAGGATAAGATCTTCTAGGAGTTATCTAGAAGATAAATAAGAGTTTTTCTTTTCTTAATAGGAGTTGTTGTTTTATATAAATAGGTTGAGTTATGGCCTAGGTTTTGTGTGGTTTTTTAGAGCTTTAGTTTTGAGACCATTTTCTAAAGCAAATAAAGAGTATTTTTTTATTGTTTCGATGGATTCTTGAGCAACAAACTCGAATACTTTCATCAGGTATTACGCTTCTTTAGCTGTAGCTGTTGTTGCAAGCGACTTCCATGGATAGGCGTCTGAGCTGCCAGGTTCAAGCTTTCGAATACCAGTCAGATCATTCGGTATGTTCACAGTCATAGCTCTAGCCATGTGGTCGTTCTCTATGACCATGCCATCATCCTATTAGCTTCAAAGATCCGAGGTAGACCTTTTAGACTAAGCGTCAAGCTAAGAATGGGATTAGGGTTATTCATCTCATTCTTAGCAATGCCGATTTCCGCAATGGTGGAAAGCTTTAGAAGGACAAAAGCTTTAAGCCAAGGATATGCAAACAATGCCAATGCGGTTGTAGACATCTCCGCGATGTGGCTTGTGCCACAATATGTGCTACATGGATTAGTTGAGGCTCTTACTGCAATAGGACATACCGAGTTTTTTCACACTGAGTTTCCTAAAAGCATGTCTAGCATCGCGGCATCTCTGTTCGGTCTAGGAATGGTTGTGGCTAGTTGGCTAGTGTGATCCTCAACGCGGTCAATGAACTAACATCAAGCAATGGTAAAGAAAGTTGGGTTTTAGACAACATTAAAAAGGGTCATTACAACTACTGGCTACTCGCGATCATGAGATTCATCAATGTGATATATTACTCGATATGTAGTTGGTCGTATGGTCCTTTGGTTGATCAGGTGAGGAATGGTAGGGTTAATGTTGTAAGAGAGGATATCTCTTTCCTCTCGTGATTTCCCCTTGTGAACAGTGCTTCGCAACCCTAACTTTTTCTGAGTAATCGGAACCGCCGCCGGATATTCCCATCGTCGATGGCGGTTCTATCTCTTCTCACTTGGCTTTTATCAGTTGCCTTTCTTCTTCTTCTTCCTCGTTTGTTCCTTCGGTGTGTTTGCTAGGAGAGGGCGGATGAAGGTCACTTTCGGCACGTGCAACGGTGGAGTCTCGAGATCTTTTTCTTCTGAGCAGCGGTGAGGGCTATGGGAGAAGTGGAGATGGGTCGGACTTTTGGTTTGAAGCGGTGACGCGAGGTTCGTGAGTTTGCTCTGGTCTTGAGCTTCTTGGTTTAGTGCTAGTTTAAGCTCTCGTCCTCGTTTTTGTTGTGGAAGTTCTTGGTTTTTTTTTCTCAACTATGGTTGTGGGAACCGAAATTCTCACTGTCAATGATATGTGGTTCACGGATTCTGTAGCTAAAGATCAACAGATCGAGATAGCGAATTAGCGTATTATTGAATAAGAAATACGAAAGTAAACTGCGAAGACAATAAGACCGAATTCGTGAGTAAGTTAGATAACGAAATACGAAATAGATTGCGAAGCGAT
>OVAN01015725.1:0-11124 GCA_900406275.1 Anastatica hierochuntica
ACTCATGAAGTGCATCAAGGGACGAGATCCTCTCATCTAGGATCATATCATGGCCTTACCTCATTAAAAACCTTACTTGGAAAACCCATTGGGAAAAAACCAAGTGAAGGGAAAAAGAGTGTAAGTCACAACACCTCTCTTGATGACTTCCTCAACTAGCATGAATCACAACCAAAGTAGTTGGATAAGCATACTCAAGACTGCTCTGGATAGTGTATAAGAGTTGTTGTAAAACTTGTTTGAATCTTGCAGCCTTGGAACGAGTCATTGGACCAAGAGGCACATAGAAGTCTTTGTCTTCTACTTCCTCAGCTTCAAGAGTTTCCTTTTCTCCTTCTTTAACTCCATTAAGCTCTGGTTCAAGTTGATGCTCTATCTCCTTAGCTTCTTTAGTTCCTTCGCTGGTCATGATCACATCATCCTCTCTCACTTGAAAAGGATTTGAGCTCACATCTGTTTCTTCTGCACAAAAAGGAACTAGATCAGTAATATTAAAGCTTGAGCTTACGTTGTACTTACCTTGGAGATCAAGGTTGTTGGCTTTGTTGCTGATTTGCTTGGCTGTTTTGAATGGATAGTCAATTTTTGTATCGTCAAGCTGATTCCCACGTTCTAATTCTTTTGTGCCATCTAGGATTACATCATCCTCTCCTTCTCGTAGATCAAGCTGAATGGCATTGTTATTTATCATGTTTATGATTTCAAATGGTTCATCAATTTTTGGCTTAAGCTTGGATTTCCATTCACTTGATGAATTCTTCAATCTGCATAAAACAAAGAAAAAGATAGCCCATGCGAAATATCATAGAGTAAGTGTCTTATTCCGAAAATGTTCTTACTCGGTTTTGGCTTGAGATTTGAATCAGGTGGTGCTTATTTGATTAGCATGAAGTAGTTCACGTCGTGATGTTTGTCCTGTCCGAATCAGGTGGCTTGAATCGCTCATCCTCCTCTCGCTTATAGATTCTTCTCGAGCGTTTCACAGCTTCGCTAAAACCTGCATTCGACCCTTTTGACAAAGAAAAATGAATCATATCTGTGAATTCAAAGATAAATTAATCTTTAAAATCATAAAAAACTATTTTAGAAACTCCCCTGGTAGCCATATGTGGGTTTGAAGTGTTTCAAACTTGGAAGTGTCTAAACAATGCAAGCGCAGAATGACCTGTTTTGTATGATCAGTATCTTTCATCTCGGAATTGCTTTTTCCTTGAACTTGTTTGATGTGAATCCTTGATGGCTTAAGAATCTGGAACAATTTGAGTCACAACTTGAGTCCTTCTGGTTTGAACAGAACGCTCCTTAGAGTGCGTATACATCCAGATCATGAACATTCAGATGCGACTGGTTTGCTAAATTCATAACTCTCAGGTCTGAAATTTCGTTTTGATGATTCAAGTTGGTAACAGTTCTGTGAAGAGTAAGGTTTCCATAACAATTGAGCTTGTTGCCTAATTCCTTTTGCTTGGAGAGATATGATCCTTGGATTGCTCTTACGTCAAAACTATTTTCTAGGCAGCTTACTCGATTTGCTTGTTGTGTCACAACTTTAGCCAAGAATTCATTGTTGTTGTTGATTCTCTTACTATCAGTATCCCTCCTTTCAAATAGTTTAGTTTTCAAAACAGTTTGACCTGTATCAATGGCAAGCAAGTTAGGCAACATTCGTTTCTTGGAGTTGTAGAAACTTACCTCGAGTTTGTTGCTTTGGAGTTTGCTGAAAACAAATTTTTTCCTGTACTTTTTCTTGATTTGAGAAGCACATGTGAGTTCTTCTCCGAAGTATTTAACCACTACTTCATTGCCTCTAGTGCAATCTCCATTTCCACTCATCATTTTAGGCTCTTTGCGAAGGAATTGAAACTGAAACAAATCTGGTGGCTTTTCTTTGATTCCCAATGTATTAAGTGCACATCCATCTCCACTCGTTCAATATGGCTTTTGAATTGAACCTGGAATGCATTCCACTTTGATGTTGCTTTTATGAGTTCGTGATGCTTCTCCCAAGTTCCTGTTCCTTTTTTAGCACTAATGGGATAGAACAATATTGAAACAGGTTATGAGTTTCACTTATTCTAGTACCTCCCAAGATGAGCTGCGTGGAATCATTTGTGATCATTAAGCAAGATCATGTTCTACACTTGATTCAACTGCTGATTGTCCACATGCCTTTTCTAGATAAATGAATGAGATGGGTACTTCTGGACATTTCTCATTTTCACTTGTACATTTTTCAGCTTCTTTTGGACAAGACAAGTGTGTTATCAAGTTACGAGAAATATTTGAATCAGCTTGGTTTAGTTGATCACGTACCTTAATTAGATCTGCATTTGTCGCTTTCATGATCTCATGGTTCGAGATTCGCAGGTGATCCGAGTTCAAGAATAGTACCTCTTCTTGGTCTACAAGCTTCTCTTGTATGTTTAAGTCATTTTCCAAATGTTCTTTTCTAGAATCTGAACATAATGGCTTTTGTTTTGTGTTGTTCGCCATCGACATCTTCTTAGCCATAATCTCCTCCACCATATGCTGTTGATTTCTTTATCATAGTCAGCATTCTTGGTTACTTCACTTCTGAAATTAGTCGTGGAAATGACTTTCTTTCTTGGAGATTTTGTTGTAGTGTGATCTTTGACCATGATCTCTGGTGCATACTTTTCCCTTAGTAGCACTTTCAAATTCTCCCAAGTTGTGATAGTTAAAGTCTTGTAAAGCCAGAGATTCAATACTTCTTTTAACAACCACTTATAGGCGCTTCCTCTGAGTTGGGAGATTACATAATCTAACTCTTTCTTTTTCGGGACTTGGTTGTAACACAACCATTTGTCCATGTTTCTTTCTCACTTTAGATAGTTACCTTCTCCTGAAAACGCATAAAGTTGAAACTCACTAGCAGTTTGATTGTATGAAGAATAAACATATGAGTTAAGAGTGCAAGAAGTTTGTTGTGGTCTGCTCAATGTGTCGCTCGAATGCTTGGAAGATTGCTCTCCACGTCTTGAATCTTCTTGTCCTCTATACCACTCATGCGTTCTTGAATTGTATCGAACAAAATCTGGTGGCTTAAGCTCAAGTTATTGATTACGAATTGTCCTTCTTTGCCCTTGAATTTCTTGTCTTAAGAAATTAGTTTGATGTCTCATAGCATCAGTTCGCTGCTGTATTTTTAATCGAGATTCATCCATCCAATTTTGAAATTCTCGAGTAGATTTGGTTGTGACTGTTTCCACGAAGATTTTATCGTCATTGTTGAGTTCTCCTCTGTTCTCCTTCATCATTGTGACCTGAAACACAAGAACAAATAGCCAGTAAAAAGTTCTAAAAGAACAAAATCTGATTTGCAAAACAGAACTGTTTAGAACATGCTTTAGCGATTTCTAGCTAACAGAGTTTTAGAATCGATAACTTTAATTAAAAATCTAAAACATATCAATTCGTGATTTAAGTAAGATAAACAACATAAAACATGCTTTAGATCACGAAAAACATTCTTCCAAACTCACATATTCTTCTAAGAATTCAGGACTGATCAGTTTAACGTTTTAGACAAAATCAGAGTTTATCTTGATGAAAACACAATCAGTTCGTAATTTATGGAGTCCTATCAACCTAGAACAGTTCCTAAGACATGAAATTGACAAGCTAAGATTGCAAATCACCCTAGAACATGGTCGAAATTTTCAGAATATGATTAGTCTTTTTTCCGTAAAAACAGAAACGAAACTTCTAATAGTTGCAAGGTTTGATTGACAAGGAAAAACACACACTATTCATGAAGTTTGCTCTGATACCACTTGATATGATCCTATATGAGAAGATCTTGTCCCTTGATGCACTTCATGAGTTGTGATGATGATGATCAGAAAATTATGTCTTAAACAATGGCTGATTGAATGAATCGAGTGAAACTTCTTGAAGAAAAGGTGGACTGTTGGAAACTTCTAAGAGGTGTGAAATCACTCTCAAACTTTCAGAGTTGTGCTTGTAATGCAAGGATAGAATCCGATTACACTAAACAAGCTTTTGATCAAACAGATTTCAGAAAGAAAGTTTTAGAATAAGAAAGTATTTGATAAGTTCTCTACAAGGGGAGCCACGAAAATGTAAAAAAATAAAAGAGAGAGAGAGAGGGAGAGAGAGAGAGAGTTTCATGAGAAATAAAGGCTTGTACATGGACAAAGCCTAGGAAATCAAAACAGAAATTAAATACTAAGTTTGAACATAAAATTGGCTTCTCTTCCTCTGAATTTCGTCACCCCCTTTGAGCATATAATATATCACTTATTTTAGGCTTGAATTTTATCAAGAGGTCTTTATTGTAAGTGTTGTGGCCTTACCTCATTAAAAACTTTACTTGGAAAACCCATTAGGACAAAACCAACTGAAGGGAAAAAGAGTGCAAGTCACAACACCTCTCTTGATGACTTCCTCAAGTAGCTTGAATCACAACCAGAGTAGTTGGATAAGCATACTCAAGACTACCCTGGATAGTGTATAAGAGTTGTTGTAAAGCTTGCTTGAATCTTGCAGCCTTGGAACGAGTCATTGGACCAAGAGGCACATATAAGTCTTTGTCTTTTACTTCCTCAGCTTCAAGCTGCTCCTTTTCTCCTTCTTTAACTCCATTAAGCTCTGGTTCAAGTTGTTGCTCCATCTCCTTAGCTTCTTTAGTTCCTTTGTTGGTCATGATCACATCACTTTATTCAAAGTTCTTAACTTTCTCTAAAGTTACTATCTAAAGATAAAGTTTTATCATGGAAGACATGATGCAATGTGTTTCTAGTTCCAAACCAGTGGCTATTTCAGTCATTCTCAAGGGATCTAACTGCACTCTTTGGTCAAGAACCATTTTTTTCGCCGGTTAAGAACCATAAAGACTTCAATTTGTGGAAAAGGACTATGGCAACACATTTTGGAGGAAAAAATTGTAGATGATGAATGGGATTTGGATAAAGGAAAGAGAGATGAAGAGACTAAGAAGGTGGATGCTACATGGTTTCAAGAGGATCAGCTTGTACTCGGTTTTCTCCAAAACAACTTGGAACCATCCACCCTAGAAGCCTACTCATATTGTGAAACAGTTAAGGCTCTTTGGGACACTCTTTGAGGGTGTATGAATATGTATCTAACCTCAGCCGCATTTATGAGATTATGAAGGCCATCAATGAGTTAAATCAAGAGGATTCAGACTTCAAAAGGTATCTTGGAAAGTTTCAATCTTTATGGAGTGAGTTAGATGCTTTAAGGCCAAGTTCTATAGATCTAAGGTTCTTAATGAAAGAAGAGAGCAAGATAAGACTTTTAGGCTGTTATTGAATCTGAATCCAAGCTACAATGAGGTGATAAAGTCCATCTTAAGTGAGTCTAAGCTCCCAAGCTTTGAAGAGGTTTGCTCATGGGTTTAAAAGGAAGAAGGATCAATGGGCTTTTTTGATCAGAAAAGGGATCTTGTGACTGCAAATAAGGGTGTTTTCAAGGAAATGGAAAGAAGGTCTTTAGTATGTGAGCATTGTCACAAGAAAGTGAATTCTAAAGACAAGTGTTGGATCCTTCATCCTGTAGTTGAAAGCCAATCTTGCTTAAGAAGAAGAACCAGCCGAGACCTCTACTCATGGAAAGGAATTGGCATTACACTCTTCAGTGGTTTATGTAAAGAAGAGTGACCTGGAGGATCTCATCAAGGCATATGCCTCTAAACTCAGTATCTCTTACTTAACATCTCAATTGAATGCGAATATTAATCATAAACTTGTGGTAGATTCTGGTGCTTCTCATCATATGACTATAAATGCTAAGTTGCTAGAAAACTTAGATCATAAGATGGTTGGGAAGGTTACTATAGCAGATGGTAAAGGTATTCCAATAGAAGGAACCGGCTCTTTGAATTTATTTAACAAGAAAAGTGATGTTTTTTATATTCCTAAGTTTAAGTTTAACTTAGTTTCGGTTAAAAAAACAACTAATGATCTTTAATACAATGTTATCCTTAGTCCTAATTAGGTTAAGTTATATGATATTGAGAATGATAGAATCTTGGCTAAAGGAGAAACTGAAGACGAGCTTTACATTAACGATCATGCATCCTCAGAGTCCTTGGATTCAATTTGCTTTAAAGTCTTCTCTTTCTTCATATAATAAAAGTGTATTGTGGCATGTTAGACTAGGCCACACTCGATCTCATGCTTTAAATTTAATGTTGCGTAATGTTGCCTTTGATCATTAAACTTGTGAAGCATGCACTCTTGGCAAAGATTTTAGAGTTTGTTTTTCCAAAGTCATCTTTTATGGATGAGAATTGCTTTGACTTAGTACATTCTGATGTATGGACTTCACCTTGCATATCTAGAGATAGACACAAGTTTTTCGTGACATTCACAGATGAAAAGTTTAAGTAACATGAGTAACTTGGCTTCCATCTAGAGATAGAGTATATGAAGCATAAGTGAATTTCCATAACTATGTTACTAACCAATTTAATGCTAAGATCAAAGTGTGATCAAAGTGTTTAGATCAGATAATGGCGGGGAATACACAAGTCAAAGATTGAAGGATCATCTTAACAAGTATGGGATATTACATAAAACTAGCTGTCCTCACACACCACAACAAAATGTAGTAGCGGAAGGAAAGAACCGACATCTCATGGAAGTAGCAAGAGCTATGATGTTCCAAGCTAATGTTCCAAAGAGGATTTGGGAAGGTGTGGTCTTAGCTTCATACTATCTTATTAACTGAATTCCAACTAGAGTCTTACAAGACTCTCCTCCATTTGAGGTACTGAATCTGATGTGATCATGGGAACAGAGCATGAGGAGCATCTTGTAAGTAAGGATGCATTACAAATTCCAAGCGGTCCTATAACTCGCGCTAAGGCTAAGGAGCTTAAGTAAGCAATCGAAGGATTAATTACGCGAGCTTGGAGGCATGAAGACGAACTGGTCCGCAGTGGAGAAATGATTTACCAAGGCTTACTATATTCCATTCAAGCAAATCCAGCTTCAGGAATGATTAACGGATAAACAAGTAAGCTCGGCGTACTGTTTCCCCCTTGACAGGTTTTGTCCCAATGGGTTTTCCCGATAAGGTTTCTAACGAGGCGTCGAGTTTACTTTCGCATCATTTATCTGTTAATTTAACAACATCCAACACTTATTTATTTAAATAATTTTGCATGGTCTAAACTAGTTTAAAACAGCATTTATTATGCTGGAATTTCCAAGAGCTTCTGCATGTACAAGTCTCTAGTCTCCTTCTCTTCCTTTTCTCTTTATAATGCTCGACCATGCTACTAAGAAAAACAGCTTTTGATGAATGAAAATTTTCTTTGAGATTTCTTCTCTTGTTTGGAGTGTTATATCCAGCAAACTGATCGGATTTCTTGGTGTGTAATATCCACGAATTCTGTTCTTCGGTATATCAAGGATCATTCTGCAAATCCTTGTGTGACCAATCACCTTCCACATCCTTTGTGTTCAAATTCTTCTAGAGTTTGAGTAGCAAAGCTTATCCTTCAACCGAGTATTCTAGAGTGCGATCACGGGATCACATCATTTGGTATCAGAGCACACTCTAGATCAGGTTGTATTGTTCTATCTCTTCTCTTTTCAATTCTGTTCTTACAAAAAACAAAAGAAAAATCACTTCACATTCTGTTAAATTTTCGTTGTTGTCCTAGGGAGATTTCGAATTTTATTTAGTCATTTTGATAATCTAGAATCTATTTTAGGGTGTTCAAAACATTGAACTAAGCCTGGTTGATGTTTTAAAATTTTCGAAATAATTTCCAGAACTGTTGTTGTTGTTAAAACCGAATCAGACAAATGAAATTTGATTGTTTGCTCAATCTGATTTTGTTTTGTTAGAACTTTTTACTGGTTTTATTCTGTTTTAATTTTCAGATTTCAAGAAGAATAGAGGATGGAATCAGTCCTGAACACAAGTTGTAGCTTGAAGCATTGGATGCTCGAATTAGTTCTAAGATCGACACACTTAGAACAGAAATGCTTCAACAAAACAACGATCTAAAGGAAGAACTTAGTCACACTATCCAGCAACAAAGGCAACAACAAACTGATGATAGGCAAGAAAATCGTAGGCCAAGAAGAGGAGTAGTCAATCATGATCAGCAAGCAAACTTGGCAAAAGAAGAAGCACATGATTACTACAAAGTCCACAGAACATCCTCTAGAAACAGTCAAAGAAGGCGTAGACGTGTGCAAGACGATAAAGGAAATTTGAGAGATGATCTCTCTGGTCTTAAGATTAAAATTCCTCCATTTCACGACAATGTTGATCCTGATGCTTATATCGAGTGGGAAGAGAAGATGGAGATTGTTTTTGGATGCCAAATTATCCTGAGCACAAAAAGGTTCAAGTAGCTGCTACGGAGTTTTATGACTACGCATTGAGCTGGTGGGATCAGTTGATAACTTCTAGAAGACGCAACGAAGAAGCACCCGTTGGAACATGGCAGGAAATGAAGACTATAATGCGCAAACGATTTGTTCCCAGCCACTATCATCGGGAACTTAATCAACGACTCAGAACGCTGACTCAAGGAACTCGATCAATAGATGAATACTTTCAAGAGTTGGAGCTGCTCATGATACGAGCTGATATTTCAGAGGATCGAGAAGCAACAATGTCACGGTTTTTGGGAGGAATGAATCGAGATATTCAAGATAAAATGGAGCTACAACATTATGTTGATGTAGAGGAGATGCTACACAAAGCTATTCAGATCGAACAGCAGCTGAAAAGGCGAGCTCAATCACGACCACGAGCTGGAGCTGAAAAGATGAATTATTACAAAGGAGAACGACCAAGCTATGCTAAGAAAACCAAACCAGTCTCTGATGCAACACAGTTGGAGCTGGAAGCTGGAATGTAGTTCAGCTCAAGTGAAGACGAGCTGGAAGATGAAGAAGGAACAAGACCAAGTCAAGAACCAATCAAGCTCTCAAGCGGACCAATGACAAGATCACACCTGGAGACTTGATAAGAGAATTCAGACTTTGGTTAAGGCTGAACCAAGTTCGACCAAGGGTGACCAAAATCAGCCAATTATCAAACTATTTAATTATTCGGTTTTCTCGGTTTAAATTAAGTGGGTTTTAAATTAGATTAAGATTTGGGTTTTAAGGGTTTTCGCTTTAATTTCCTGCGAAAATTAGTAAACCAATTGTTCTATAATTTTCACAAGAATGGATTAGAATAGGGTTTAGGATTAGGTTAAATACTCTTGCTTTGGCAGACTTTTGATCATTCAATCCCTTTAGCAAAGTTTTACGTTCTCTTTTCTTCTCAGTGATTGAGAAAACCTTTGTTCATCTTTGAGCAAATTCTACAACTTCAGAGTTAATTCTCTATAGTTATTTCTTAAGATCTAAAAGGGAGTTCAATCACCCGATCTAAGAAACTTCTATCCATCGATTTCTACTCTGAAAAATCACCCTCTCATCTCTCCATCAATTCTCGAAAAAAAAACCAGAAAAAAACAAAAGAAAAAACCAAGCTTGATCTCTTGTTCCAGCAATCAAAAGGGACTAAAAACCTCCCAAAACAATCGAAATTGCATCAAGTGGTATCAGAACCACTGGAACAGAGATTGAATCGAGAGAAACAGCCCTAAAAATTGGTGATTCTTAGCCTTTTCTGTCCGATTTTCTTTCTGTTTTGGGGAAACACTTTCTTTTCTCTTTATTCTGATTGTTGCAAGGGCTATTGAGATACAAATATAGCGGAACTAAAACATCTGAATGCTTAAAAATCTGAAAAAACCTGAAGAGAAATCCAGGTTCTTGTGGTAAAGGGATTGCAGCTGCAATTTCCGCTGCAAGTTTCAGCCTTTGCAACCCAACTTCGATCCTTTCTATCTTCTTTGGGGGTAGGGAACAATTCTGAAGTTGAATTTGATCTTTGCTGAACTTGGGTGATCCACACGAAATTTTCAGATTGCATACATACCAAAAAATATCGTGAGAGAGAGCTAAGAGAAACACTGCTTAGGCTAAGATTTCTCTAACTCTAATCCTTTTGTTTAAGTTTTGTTGAATTTTCAGGTGCTGTTCACGAATTTCTGCAGAAAATATATCAAATTTTTGGACATCTTTTGAAGATAGCTGCAGGAAATTTTTGCTAACTTTAAACTCTTTGACGTTTGTGGTTTGTTTCAGGAAATTTGCTGAGGAATTTGCTGGAAATTTCGACAAAATTGCTGGGTTTTACTACTTAATTTTCGGCAACAAGTGTCTAAACTTGCTAGAAGTTTTGCTGGAAATTTTACTAATCATAACACTTGTTGTTTTTGGTGAAGTTTCATTGAACGAAACATGACAGGAAACGATAAGGAGTCATCAAGTTCACATAAGTCCGAAGATCCATCTTTAATTCCACCCAATAAACTTTGGGTTGAAGCCATTGTAGCAGAAACTATCAAGAAGATNAGCACGAGGAGCTGCTGCAAGGAATTACTTAATTCTCCACTCACAGGCGAGTACTCGAAAATGGTGAGCTGATTTCAGATGATTTCAGGCGAGTACTCGAAAATGGCAGGCTTCTATCGACGCTTCATCAAGGACTTCAGTACAATTGCTGCTCCCTTGACTGAAGTGATCAAGAAAATTGTGGGTTTCAAGTGGGAAAAGGAGCAAGAAGACGCTTTCCAACAGCTGAAAGGGAAGTTGATTAATGCACCTTTACTAGCTTTGTCTGATTTTACTAAGACTTTTGAGATTCAGTGCGATGCTTCCGGTGTAGGTATTGGCGCTGTTTTGATGCAGAAAAAGAGACCAATAGCCTACTTTAGTGAGAAACTCAATGGCGCGAGGCTGAATTATCCTACATATGACAAGGAGATGTATGCATTGATTCGAGCATTGGAGATTTGGCAGCATTATCTCTGGCCCAAGGAGTTTGTTATACACACAAACCATGAGTCTCTGAAGCATCTGAAGGGCCAACACAAGCTGAACAAACGACACGCCAAATGGGTAGAGTTCCTAGAATATTTCCCATATGTCATCCATTAGAAGCAAGGTAAGGAGAATGTAGTTGTTGATGCTTTGTCTAGGTGATTTACATTGTTAACTGCCTTAGAAACTAAACTGCTAGGATTTGAGCATG
>OVAN01015726.1:944-11122 GCA_900406275.1 Anastatica hierochuntica
GTATCGTGTGGTCTTGTGAAAGTTATCCGAGGGCCATCGATGCTAACCTCAGCACTTAGATGCTTTAGTTGCTTGCGGATAGACATACTTTATTCGGAGATTGGCCACGATTGACTATCCCCGAAGCTTTGAAACCAGGTCGGGAAGAGACAGCCTGAACGATGGGAATCTCGGAGCTTTCNGAGCTTTCAGATATCCTTACGATTCCCATGTCTGAAGGAGGAAATATCGTTTCCGAGATCCTTTTCAGACATCGATTTTGTCGGGACAGTTTTTGACCCCAACAAGTCTTGGCTCACTTGGTAGGGAGTGATTGTTGACAAGTAGGTGCTAAGGTAGATGGAATGAGAGGTTTTCATCCTTAGTAGTTGTGGTGTGCTCTTGTAAAGGTAAGTAGCACGCCTTCCTTTATCTTTCCTCATCAATGAACAAATTGATCACTTGTATTTTGGTGAAACCATGATACCCATAGAGAAACTTCTCTTTAACCAAGTGATTCATGTCCATTCTCCGTTCTCCCTTTAACTTACGGAATTCCCAAGGTTGACTCCCACATGGAGAAATAATGGAGTGAGGAATCCGCCTATGCGTATCAAAGGCTTACTCGTGGTCCTCAACTCTTCATGGTAATCCAACATCTCGGAGATGAAGACACCTCCGTTGTTCACATTGTTTCCCTCGAGGTCTTCCATTATCTCCTCACTTGGTCCTTTCATCATTGTCTTTACACTTTGGAACAATGGCTTCAAACTCAAGGGGCTCACTAGTTTAGGCGAGCTTCTTCCCACAAATGTGTTCCCAAGCAATTCCAAAAGGTATCAAATGGTTGGGTTTCGAACCTTTGATAGCTTGGCTGAAACTTCATCATATTCTCCAAATGTTATTCGCTCCCAAAGTATTCTTGATTCAAGTCCGTACCCATAACCAAAATCTTCCTTGGTTTGATCAAACCCATATAATTGACAAATCTCCTCAAGGGGTACCTTGTAAAAGTCTTCCTTTATTCTAAACGTGAGGTACACGGTGCTTTCATAAGGACCATGTCCTTGTACCATGCTAACCATTGAGAGGAATTAGAGAGTGGAGGTGACGGTAAGTCGGATCATTCATCGATAGAATGTACCCCCATTCCATTTTCTTAATCCAGTGCTTCACTTGATTATGGATCTCCATTTCCCTCAAAATGTCCTCATCCCCCCAAGTTGTCCCAATGACCTTGGCATTTTCTTGGAGATGCAAGTAATTAAAGGCTTGTCTCCTCATCATACCAACTTGCGTAAGTCACATTTGCTTGTTCACTTGATGCCATTTCTTCGATCTACAAAAGATAGTAGATATCGTGATTTCAAAATTTATTTAACAAACGAATGTAAAGGCTTAAGAAGCAATTAGCTTTGAATCAATTTTAAACATTAAAAAAAAGTCATGATAATTCTTTATTCTTAGCATATTTCCTTAACCAAGACATTCAATCTAAATGCCATATTATGAGTATGCATGGACTGAAATTTTTCTTCAAAAAATGATCAAAATTTTCGGCCACTTCCAAGTTTAGCATTTTCAAAGTTCACGAATAACCGAATGATGCATATTTCATGAGTAAGATGCCTATAAAAATTACCAAGAGAAAGTTCATTTAAATCATTCAAAGACCTTTACTAAATTTGGATAAGTATGCACTTAATATAATTTATCCAAATTCAATGGTAATGAACAATGCTCAAGGTTTTCAACAACGAAAAACAAGTAAAGAAAGCTTCTCACAAACATAACAATGCAATGGCAACTTAAATGATGGTTCAAAAGCAATCCTCTTAGCCCATGAAAATCGAAAATTTTAGGCATCAGAGGACATCATTCAAAAATTACAAACTCTTTGAACTCTTCTTGGAAATCAAGCATATGTACCATTAATTCAACATAAGAACCAATTAAACTAATTTCCCCCAAAATTCTCTCAAGAACACTATTTATTAGCACTATTCACCAAGAAGAACAATCCATGATTCAAGCAATTTTAGTTGTTTTTAAGAAGATCTAATCCATGAAAATTCAACAACTAAGCTCTAGCTACCAAGATAGCTCACAAACAACATCTAACTCTCTTCTTTTCATGAAAATCGAAAATCATCATTAAAAAGAGAAGAAGTGTTTATCCATACCTTTGTTTCTTGATGCAAATATGTATGTGAGAAGTAGGGAGTTTGTGAAATGCTTGCAAAAATGGATGATTCTTGTGAAAAATCTCAAGTTTTCTCTTAAAGCTTTCAAGAACACAAAGCTTGGCTATGAAGTGATAGAAATGTCGATGATGGTGCTAAGAGAAAGAGAGTTGTAGCTTTTTCAAACAACTTATACCAATAATGCTCACGTGTCCAAGTTGGTGAAATTTTCAAAAATTGCAAAAGGGATACCTAGAAAATTCTTTTATGGCCATTTTGCAAAAGTTGTATAAATCGCCCTTAAAATCTTTAAATACAATTTTGGAAAGAAAATCAAGTTTATCTTTTAAAAAAATAGGACCAAAGGTTTTTAAATTTGATCAAAAGGGTTTAGTTTTCTCAAATCAAGTCTTGCAAATTCACTCTTGAAATTCTTTTAAATGGTGAAATGCAAATGAAATGCTTGAATTTAGGAGAACTTACCTTAGCCAAATGAATGCTCTTAAGTATTAAGTCCTGGTGAATTTTTGGAAATGTCAATCCATTACTCCATTTTTGCTTTGATCTTTGCTTTGATTAGTTCTCCTTTGGTACGTAAGCTTAGAGCAAAAGAATGTCTTTGGAACAAGGTTCCCAAGAAATAATCACCATTATTGAAAATTAAAAGCAGGAAATTTAAAGGCTTAAAAAGAAATATTTACAAAGGATATGCATGAGATTGCCTCTCAAGTGCGCTTGTTTAAGGTCATTAGCTTGATCGTTTTTCTTTCTTTTAGTTGATGAGATGAAGGACCATCCTTTCAAAGTCGGGTTCTATCGGTGCCTTCTTCATAGCATAATCCCTTATCTTAAAGAAGTTAACAACTCCTTTACCTTTGTAGACATTTGAGTTGTAGCCGCTTTTGAAACTTGGAGATCCAAATTCTTGCATGTCTTCTCCTCTAGCTACCCTCTTATCATGAGTTTTAGGCATTTCCTTTGCCTTTCCTTGGTATATTGTACCACAAATACCCAATGTCTTTGTCAAGATCAATCATAGGGTAAGATAGTCCTTTGTCGACATATTTCAATGTCAGCTTCTTCGCTTCACAATCGATTATGGCACCCGTAGTTAACAAGAAAGGAATTCCAAGTAGAATTAGGAATTTAGCTTGAGTGGATTTTTTTTCCATAACCACAAAGTTACTCTCCACATAAGTGTTTCCCACTCTTAGCCTCACGTTTTCCAACCTTCCCATTAAAACTTTTCGAGTAGCATCTCCCAAAAGCACG
Source organism: Anastatica hierochuntica (assembly GCA_900406275.1). NCBI lineage: Eukaryota > Viridiplantae > Streptophyta > Magnoliopsida > Brassicales > Brassicaceae > Anastatica > Anastatica hierochuntica. The sequence goes on from OVAN01015726.1 coordinate 4,379, forward strand.
GGATTAGCACCCTCATTGATTTCACCTTCCAAACCAAGCTCCTTTACACGGTCTATAGAGATCATGTTCAAGCTAACTCTAGTATCCGCTAGAGCATTCTCAAATTGGGAGCCTCTTAAAGCACAAGGCACTACGAACCTTCCTTCGTCATTGCTCCTTTTTAAGAACTTCTCTCCCACTATATAGATTGGGATATTGTTAGCTTGAAGCACCTTCTCTACCCTTTCTATGGTGACCAATTTCTTTTCAAGCTTCTCCTTAACCCCTGCATCGGTTTTGGCCATCTCATACCATTCTTGAGGAATGTCTAAATCGCCATCATGCTTCATCTTACGATATAGCACTCATAAGATTTCCTTCTTATAACATTGAGGGTAAGGCAAGCGGTACCTTGTAGCAAAATAATCCAAGATGGAAAATTCCTCTTCGCTTATGTTCATCTCATTAGGTTCACCGCTAGGAAGCCTTGGTTTTTCATCCTTTGTCTCAAATGTCCCTTTCCTTGAGACATTGAGTTTCTCTTCTTCCTTGAAGCTATCATCCTTCTTAGCTTCATTAAATTCGACACCTCCTTTAACCAAAGGGGTGTCCCTTTTCTCAAGCTCCTTTCTAATTGGAGCATCTTTCCAAGGTTAATTTCGACATGACCTTCCTTAAAATTCTAGTTCCCAAGCAAATCCACATCCAAGCAATCAACAATCTCATTAAGAAGATTCAAAAATAAATTCTCAAAATCATTAATAATCTTTTCCTCTTCAAGAGTAAAGACAATACCGTCGCATGGTTGAGGAGTGTGGTCGATCTCTTCAAATAAAGCATTGCAAAAGTCTTTGCTTGATTCTCCCTTCTCATTAGCTACTCCTTTTCCCTTACGGTCTGTGATCACTTTTTGGAGTTGAGAATCTATTACCTTGACATGTGAAGCAAGAGCTTCATGTTTGACATTCATGTCTCGGTAGATAGACTCTATCTTTGAATTCATCTCCCCAAATTTCTTGTTGAGCTCAGCTTTTGTCTCATTTTTTCCTTCCATTAGCTTCTTAAGCATAGCATGATTCTCTTCTTCTTTTGTAGGACCGTTTTTTTGTTGAGGCTTTTGGTAGTAGCCTTGCTTAGATTGGTATTGGTACCATTGTTGGTTAGTCTTTGAAGGATAGACTTGATCTTGTGGATTCTCCACATTAGTGCTTCGGTAAGATAAGTTGTTGAAAGGCTTGTATCCTTGGTTGAAGGGTTTTTGGTAGTACCATCCTTGAATGTAGCTCACTTCCTCTTGATTCTCAACCTATTGTCCTTCGACTTCGGTTTCTGCAAAGTAAACACTTCTTCTTGTTTGTTGTATGAGCATATCAACTTTATCACTTGGCTCTTTGATCTTGTCTTCTTTAGATTCGGTGCTTCTCACTATTATATCATAATCATTCCCATCGAAATTGTCGCTTTGGGCAAGGTTGTCTATGAGCTTCTCTCCTTGATCGGCGGAAAGACTAGCAAAGCTTCCCTGGGAGGCGGTGTTCAAAGCCAAATGATACTTCTCTTGGATACCTCTATGGAAAATTTGAAGAAGGTTGCCCTTTTTGATTCCATGGTGAGGACAACACCTTATATATCCATTGAAGCGTTCCCAAGCTTCATAAAGCAATTCCATTCCTCCTTGCTTAAAGGTGGAGATCTCATTCTTTATCTTTGCCGTCCTTTGGGGTGAGAAGAATTTAGCAAAAAATCCCTCTTACACTCGTCTCGTGTTGTGGTAGAAGAGGTCACAACTCCTTTCTCCCATTGAGATTTTTTTGTCTCCTAAAGATAATGGAAACAAAGTCAATTTGATGATGTCCTCCGACACTCCATTGATTTTCACCGTTCCGGTCAACCTTTCAAAGTTGTCCAAGTGCTCAAGGGGGTTTTCCAACGCAAGACCAAATAATCTAGCGTTTTGCACCATATTGATCAAGCTTGACTTGATCTCAAAATTATTGTTTCGGATTGGTGGGGGTCTTATACCCATCCTTTCGCCATTAGTAAATGGCTCATCGCATTCTCCAATCCTAGGTTCTTCTCTTGGGAGGTGGAATGGACGATTTCCTTGGTCTCCTTGACCCACGAAATTCCCTTGAATGAAAGGGAGAATTCGTTATTGTTGAGAGTTCTCCATAGGTGGAGGATTCTCTTGTTCAACCTCTTGGTTCATACCCAACCTTCATAGATGGGCTTTTCTTTCTCTAGCTCTTCTTTGTTTTGATTTTTGTCTTTCAATGATTGTTGGATCAATGTCAAGAAGTCTTGTATTCGGCTCACTTCTTGATCATGTTATCATGTACCTTCACAAGTCAAAGAAAATCAACAAAAGAAAGTAAGAAAATTAAATAAAATAAGCAAAAAGATAAATCTTAGTCCTTGAATCCTAGAAATCTCTTTGAAGATTCTAGCTAAAGCTTAAATCTCCGACAACGGCGCCAAAACTTGACGTGGTCCAAGTTTATAATTTATAAACCTAATGCCCTACTTTCAATCCCGCAAGAGAACGGGGTCAATCTTAGTACTTTAGGGTCGTCCAAGGATTTAGAGGCTCGACTAGTAGAACCTAAGCAAAGAGAACGCACTAAGAGTCCTAGTCTAGGAGGTGATTTAGTAGGGGATTGTCATGGGTCTCCACTAAATCTAATGGTAGTCTAGGCCAAACATGGTGAAAACTCACAAAAGAAAGCTAGCAAGAAAGTAAAGCAAGAAATGAGTAAACTTGGATCTAATCAAATAAAAGATAGGATCTTGAGACAATGGTTATGGGTTCGGGTTCAATCTAGAGATGTGATGGACTTTGGTAAAGCTTTATTGGAGGATCGAAGCTATTCCTAGACCAAGGATCCCTCTATTATCGATAAACCCACTCTCATGACGGAGATCTATTCACCCATACACGTTACAAGGCTCAACTTTCGTTTGTTGCCTATCTAAGCATGTACGTGATATTATTCCTCAAGCCCTTCTAGCCATCTAGCACCTAGGTAACATCCACTCTCATGGGCCCACGTAAAAGACATAGATCTAGTTCTCTCAGGCATTTCATCGAACACTTTCTAGGCGTCAATGAGCAAGCAGATAACTATGAAGAACTAAACTAGATCTATTAGGAATCTATGCCAAGATCCAGCCTAATCATCCATCACAACCGTAAATCTATCCCTAGCCTACCATATCTCAAGATCCAAGATGGATCTACTCACTAAGAGTCATGGAAATCCAAAGATAAGAGATGGGTCTTTGAGCTCTCATGGTCTTAGAAGAATAAATCTAGAGAAAGAGATGAAGGAGAAAAGATCCAAATCACTCAAGAAAAATACAGAGTTATTACAAAGTTCTTAGATCTCAAAATGAAAGAAAAGATAAAAGTTATTAAGCATAAGTTGTGATCTCTTTGTTCTTGGTAAATAAGGGGATATATATACTAAGGAAAGGAGAGAGAAAGCCCTAAAAAGGGTCTTTTTCACGTCAAGGTTGACTGGCATCGACCCAAGGGAGGCTGGCATCGACCCCTGTGTCGATGTTAGGTCATGTTGGGAAGCAGCTCTGCCAAGGGAGGCCAGCATCAACCCAAGGTAGGCCAATATCGACCTATGGGTCGATGTTAGGGTCCCTTGACAGCTTCTTGTGTCTTCTTTCACCCCTTTGATGCCTTGTTTGATCCCAACTTCTTCCATAATGTTTAGCTCCTTCTGTCCTTGGTTTTTAGCTCCATTTCCACTTTAGATTCACCTCTAGAGCCTCCATGAATCCATCTTGAAATTTCACCTACAAATGCAAAGAAAATGTTATGCAAATGCAATATGCTCCTAAACTAGACTCTAGACTTAAACTAATGCATTCTAGGACTTATATGCAACATTTACAATCTAAATGTGGATGAAATAAGCTATAATGCATCAAAATAAATATGAAAATACATACACATCAATAGTCTAAGGACACATCAAACCATTTCCAAGAACTTCATGGCAGGTAATTATGACATGTCAAAGGCTTTTGACAGACTAGAGTGGTCTTATCTAGAATCCCTTATGACAGTTCTTGGTTTCCACAACAAGTGGATTCACTAGATAATGATGTGTGTATCAATTGTCTCCTACATGGTCCTAATAAATGACCAACCACATGGTTTGATTCACCCAAGAAGGGGCTTACGCCAAGGAGATTCACTCTCCTCATTCCTCTTTGTATTATGCTCGGAAGGTCTCACTCACCTCCTTAACAAAGCATAATCATCTCAAGACATATCAGGAATACAATTCAGTGAATATGGTCCCTCTGTTCATTACCTCCTTTTCGCCGACGACAAGTTATTCCTTTGTAAAGCTGAGATCAGAGAATGCACAGCCTTACAAAAGATCGTCCAACTATATGGAAATGCAACAAGGCATATGATAAACCTTAACAAATCTTCAGTCACTTTTGGGAACAAAGTAACCGAGGAGATCAAAGAAACAATCAAACACAATTTTGGTATCTTCTCTGAAGGAGGAGCATCACATACTTAGGACTTCCTGAATGTTTTAGTGGATCCAAGATTGAAATGTTAAGCTTCATTCAATCTAAACTCAAGTCTCGGATGTCAGGATGGATCTCTAGAATGATTTCAGCTATGGAAAAGAAACTCTCCTCAAAGCTATTGCTCTCTCAATGCCAGTTTACATAATGAGCTGCTTCAAACTTCCAAAAGTAACTTGTAAATCCATCACAAGTGCCATGGTGACTTTTGGTGGAACTCCGTAGAGGACAAGATTAAAATACATTGGAATAGTTGGGGAAAATGTGTTTGACAAAAGAACATGGTCGTTTGGGGTTCAAATACATAGAATGCTTAAATCAAGCCTTGCTTGCAAAACAAAGCTGGAGAATTCTGCAGGAAAATGACAACCTCTTTTCAAAGCTACTAAAGAGTAGTTTCCCAGTCTCAAACTTTTTATCATCTCCAGAAGGCCAAAGACCTTCATATGTTTGGCGTAGCGTCGTCTATGGTTGTGTCCTCCTAAAACAAGGAATGAGACAAATGATTGACAATGGAAACACTTTGTATGCATGGACAATTCCATGGATCTACAATGGAGGAATGAAAACACCTCTTATAAAAAACCCAATAATTGACCTGGAGCTCAAGGTAAAAGACTTAATTGATGCTAAAAATAGATGTCGGAACTTAACAATCATGTAAGATCTTTTCTATCCAGATGACATACATTGCATTCTGTCCAAGAAACATGTGCTTTCACATGAAGATTTTTGGTCATGGCCCCTGACAAGATCTGGAGATTACTCAGTAAAAATCGGGTATAAACTTGCACACTCTACAAAAGAACAATAACTCATCTGTGAAACTTAGACTCTCCCTTCACTTAATATCCTCAAAGCTAGAGTGTAGAGCTCCATACAGTTCTTAAGATCAAAAGGTTTATCTGGAAAGCCTTGAGTGGAGCCCTACCAGTAGTAGAACATCTATTAGCAAGAGGAATGTGCATTGATTCTGTCTGCCAACTCTGTGGTCAGGAAGGTGAATCTTCCAACCATTTCCTCTTCACTTGCCCTCTAGCGAGACAAGTATGTGCTCTCTCAAGTTTCCCAGCCTTAAGGAGGGCTTTAATCCGACTTCTATTTTCTCAAACTTTTCAGAAACTCTCTTAAATACTAAGGTTGTTGCAATTCCTTTTGAGCTAAGAAGAAGTTTTCCCTAGATTTTATGGTCACTGTGGAAAAACAAAAAAAAATGGTGATTGAAGGTGCTCACCATAACATCCCTTAACTCATCCAAAAGATCAAAGAAGAGAGAGAGAGAACTGGTTTCAAGCACAACAACAGACGAAAGATACAACTATCTCCTCTCCTTCTCAGTCACGACCTAAACAAAAATGGGAACCACCATCAACTCATAAATTGAAATACAACGTTGGAGTTAGCTGGTCAAGCAGTAAAAACATCGCATGTATGGCCTGGATTTTACGAGACCACAAAGGCTCTGTCCTTCTCCATAACATACATTCTCTGTTTAACATCCATTCCAAAGAAGATGTTGACCTGAAAAGCCTTTTATGGACACTGGATTGTATGAGAAGTCATCGTATAAACATCATCATTATTGCATCAAAAGCTACAGATATAATCAATGTTGTCACAAGACCTGGCCCTCTTTCAAACATGAGGCAATAGAAATCCTTACTCTCCTCAGTAATTTCTCGGTTTGGAACTTAGAAGCAGAGGTAAGATCGACTAACAAAGCTGCCTATCTTATAGCTCATAGTGTCATAAGGGATGAATGATTCAAATCTTATGTAGCCACTTCACATCTTCGATGCATACATGATTTAATTATGAGTGAGAAAGTCACCTCTGTTTCTTTAGATCCTCAGTTTCTTTAAGCTATATTTCTCTCTACTTTTTACTCTTCTTTGGTAGCTTAAAATATGTTAATCACAGTTGGGGTCAAAAACTGTCCCGACGAAATCAATGCCTGAAAGGGGTCTCAGAAACAATGTTTCCTCCTTCGGAGATGGGAATCGTAAGGATATCTGAAAGCTCCGAGATTCCCATCGTTCAGACTGCCTCTTCCCCAACCGGTTTCAGAACTTCGGAGGTAGTCGATCATGACCAATCTCCGCATAGAGTCTGTTCGTCCGAAAGAAACTTAAAACATCCGAGTACCAAAGCTAGCGTCGACGGTCCTTGGATAGACTTCCACACAACTACACGATACGTCCTCCG
>OVAN01015727.1:0-11119 GCA_900406275.1 Anastatica hierochuntica
GACCCCGAGTTCGCTCAGTTCGCCTCGGATGTTGAGCAAGAGGAGCGGCGATAACAGCAGCAGCAGCAGCAGCAGCAGCATCAACAGCATCCGCCGGCGTAGATTTTAGGATTTATTTACTTTTGTAAAATATTTTTATTATTTTTTTATTTTAAAACTAAATTTTATAATATATTTTATTTTGGTTTTTAATTTATATTTTAATTTTTAATTATTTTCTTTTTTTTAGTTTTATATTATTTTATTTAATTAATTTAAATATTTAATACAGATAAATTGCGACGAAATTGCGACCAGTTTATCGCAAATTGGTCGCAAAATATTGCGACCAACACGCGATAAAATGCGATTGAATCTCGCAATTTCGTCGCAATAAATTGCGACGAAGTTGCGACAATAATTTCACAAATCGTCGCTAATTCGTCGCCAAATATTGCGACGAAACTGCGAGTGAAAAATCCCTTTCGTCGCAATTTCGTCGCAATATATTGCGACGAAATTGCCACTATTGGTGTTGCTTTTGTCGCAATTTCGTCGCAATATATTGCGATTAACTTGCGACCGAGTTTTAATGTCTTTCGCAAATCGGTCGCATATTGTTGGTAGCACTTTCCTCGCAATTTTGCGACTGGGAAGCGGGTACTTACTTCTGTCGCAAATTTGCGACTAAATTGCGACCACAGGCATTTTGCGATAAACGTTTAACGATTGACTTATTTTCGTCGCAATTCTACGTTTGCTACGAAATTGCGACCAATATTTCCCTCGCAATTTATCTGTTTTCTTGTAGTGCTACTGGCCAAGATTGATATCCCAAAGACGATGGCTGACTTCAGACCGATAGCTTTGTGCAATGTGGCTTATAAGATTATCTCGAAGATCCTGGTAAACCGGCTAAAAGGGATACTTATTCATATCATTTCTGATAACCAGGCTGCCTTCATTCCTGGAAGACAAGGTATCGATAATGTTATTGTTGCTCAAGAGATATTGCATTCCCTCAAATCACGGAAGAGATGGGCCAAATCATACATGGCGGTAAAAACAGATATCTCTAAGGCTTATGATCGCGTTGAATAGCATTTTCTCTGTTATACTATGTCAGCCATGGGCTTTGATTCAAAGTGGATATCTTGGGTTATGAAGTGTGTAGAATCGGTATCCTTCTCAGTTCTCATCAACGGCTCACCCCAGGGACATATTCAACCGTCTCGTGGTTTACGTCAGGAAGACCCCCTTTCTCCATACCTTTTCATATTATGTGCTGAAGTTCTAACCCATCTTTTTAAGCAAGAGGCAGTGAAAAAGAAGATTAAAGGCATTAAGATTAGTACAGAGGGCCCTACGGTTCATAATCTATTCTTTGCAGATGACGCTTTATTCTTATGTCATGCTCACAAACAGTTTGCCTCCACGATTAGGCGTACTCTACAATTGTATGAATCCATCTCAGGGCAAGCGGTCAACCTTAACAAATCGGTTGTCACCTTTGGCTCTCGGGTACGGGATGACATGAAGACAAGACTTCGGCATATAATGGATATCCATAACGACGGAGGGCATGGTACTTATCTGGGACTGCCTGAACATGTTGGCCGGAAGAAAAAGGAAGTCTTTGAACACATTATTGATAGGGTTAAGCAACGGACTGAAGGATGGTCGACCAAGTTCCTTTCAGAGGCAGGTAAGGAGATACTCCTTAAAACAATTGCTTTAGCCTTACCCGTTTATATAATGAATTGTTTCAAGCTTTCGATTGGAACTTTCGAAGAGATAGAACGCATTATAGCTAAGTTATGGTGGAGTAAGGGTAATGGCAGACGTTCAATGCATTGGTACTCATGGAAAAGGCTCAGCACGCCTAAACGCGAAGATGGCCTAGGCTTCCGAGATATTGAACAGTTCAATACGGCTCTCCTAGCAAAACAAGTGTGGCGAATCCTTCATAATCCCCAAAGCTTGGCGGCACGGGTGTTAAAAGGTTGCTATTTTCCATCTTCTTCAATCATGCAAGCATCATACGGTAACAAACCTTCGTTCCTATGGCGATCTTTGTTGGATGGACGAAATCTCTTAATGAAAGGTCTCCGGATTGTTATTGGGAATGACACACAAACAAATATCTGGTATGACAATTGGCTACCCACACCGATTCCTCGTCCTCCCAAAAGGATCTATGGGCATGTATCTCCGATAACGAAGGTCTCTGAGCTGTTTGACATCAGTGGTGCGTGGGATCTCCAAAAACTGCAAGCGCACTTCCCACGTGATGATGTTGATATCATATCCTCGATCCATCTGCGCACGAAGAAAACAGAGGACCTCATTGGGTGGCATCTCAATCAGGATGGATTATACAGTGTCAAGTCTGAACACTACCTAGCTACACTTCTTGCATCAGAGACGCAAAACATCAACCCTCCCACCGGAAGCAGGATTATAAAAACGGCTGTCTGGAAACTTGACATAACTCCAAAACTCAAACATTTTCTCTGGCGGTGTCTCTCCTATGCCTTACCCATTGGTACCACTCTAGCGTATCGAGGAATCAGGATGGACAGACAATGTCAACGATGTTGTAGTGCTGAGGAGGATATGAATCATTTGTTTTTCCTATGTTCTCACGCTCAACAAGTATGGCGAGCGTCGGCTATGTCGTTACCTCAGTTGCAAGACCCACTCCTCTCCTTCGAAACCAAGCTAAGTCTCCTTCTTGATACCTATAGGAATCCTATGTTTACAAATTTTCAACGAAAATTGTCCTTTTGGATCCTATGACGTTTGTGGAAAAGTCGGAATCTCCTTGTTTACCAGAACCAAACTCAGGATTGGACCAAGGATCTACAAACAGCGAAGAATGATACGTTGGAATGTGTTACGGACAAAGAGCTTCCGCACCTGCACTCCTCAAATACAACAAAGACACAACAATGGCGAAAACCACCATTGGGCTTCGTTAAATGCAATTTTGATGGATCCCAAGATGATATGAATAATTCAAAGATAGGTTGGATAATCAGAGACGATCAAGGTAACTTCCTATGTGCAGGGACAAGTAAGGGGAAATCATACAACAATTCATTGGAAATTGAAGCTCAAGCACTAATTGTATCTCTTCAACAAGTATGGATTCGTGGCTTCCGGAGATGTATTTTTGAAGGAGATAACCAAACACTAATTAAGCTCGTTAACAAAGAAAGTAGGCACTTTGGACTCTACAACCTGCTTATGGAAGTTGAGCTCTGGCGTGAACAACTTGATGATATAGAGTTTCACTGGGTTCCAAGACATTCAAATAAAGTTGCGGATAGAATTGCGAAAAAATCTTTAAGACAAGTTTCATCTGTCTGTTTTAACTTTATACCGCATGGTTTGGATGATATATTGTATGAAGACATACTGACTCTTTAACATTAATATAAAGACGTTAAAAAAAAAACTTTTTATGTTTTAATTGTGATTGTAAGTTTTTATAAATAATAATGGGGGAGAAGGATAGTTGTCTAACACGTGCGAAAACATCTAGTTCCGTAGAAAAAGAGAAAATATGAATGTCATTGGAACGATAGAAACATAAAGGTAAAAAGGGCGGGATGATATAACAAACAAATCTACTTACATTTACTTTGAAACGGCTACTTGTGTTATTTTTAACCTATTCTTTGTTGAAGTTTGATTATGTTTGAGACTTCTAGGATTGTAGTGTTTTCTTTTATACAAAAATTGATTAGTAATATGAAAATCGAACAAGAAAATAAGAAAATCTAATAAATAAGAAAATCGAATAAAATAATAAATTAAGACCGAATCCATAGATTGGATGACACTGACGGGTGGATGTGGCCGACGAGGCCGTGGGGATAAATATCACTAACGTTTAATCCGTCTTCTTGTCTATCTTTAGCGTAAATGTAAACCTAGTGTCTAACTTAATCTTTCTCATCACTTTTTAAAATTTTTTAAAACTATATGACCTTCGAAGTCATACTTTGTAATCTCTTTTATGCAAATTAAATAAAATATCATTTTATAAAAAAGATTCCATAGTTTTCTCAAGCTCATGAGAACTTTTATTTAGTATTAAGATCATATATATCATTTCATACACATTTTATACTTTCTTACATATTTATATCCCGGACATGATCAAATTGAACTCACAACTCTATCTTCCTTCTCCGCATCCCTAGTTCTTGAATTAATATATAACCCTACAATTATGTCTTATCTCAACTTGGTTTCCGAAAGAACAAAGTTTAAGGAAATGATTTTGTATTCATTTGATCTTATTTTCTTAGATGATTCAATACAATCAAGGTTGTTCCTTTATAATCACAAATGTGTTATTATCTTGCTCGGATCCTTTGCCACTTGTCTCAATCTTCTTTGTTAGCAATCCCTAGAAATTCATAACGGTTCTTTGTCTCGATTTGCTCTCCTTTACGGTTGTTGCTACGAATCCATGGCTCATCCTTTGTATGCTTAAGCTTGACTAAGCTTGAGCTTGCTTTGTCGTTTGCAAGACTAGATTTTGAGCTCACTTTAAACTCTGCATTTTGATTCTCGGTTTTGGTTTTGAACTCGTGCTTCCATTCTTGTTTGGCTTCACTCTTCTTCATTTCGTTAAACTCATCGTTTTGAGATGAGAATGAGAGTTTTCTCTTATCATTTCTTGAGTTTGAAGTTTCATATCTTGCGAATGAAGCTTGTCCCTGATAGCCCCCTTCAAACTTAGCGTTGATGGAAGATCAACTCCAAGTTTGAAATTAAGACTTTGAAAAGCATCATATGGTAGAGACTTGATGAAAATGTCAACAATTTGTTGATGAGCTGGAATATGTTTCACTGTTAAAGCACCCAAAGCCACACGTTCTCTGATGTAGTGATGATCTTTTTCAAACTTTTTTGTTCTGGAATGAAAGGCAGGGTTGGTTGTAAGGTAGACTGAAGAGAGATTGTCACAGTATACCTCAGGAGTATCAAGAAGAGGAATGCCCAGTTCCTTTAAGACATGACACATCCAAGTAACTTCAGAGACAATTTCAGAGAGAGATCGATACTCTGCTTCAGTAGATCTCTCTTTGATATGGTAGGCTGCTTCTTTGAAGACCAGGAGATGAGATCATTGCCTAAGAATGTACAATAACCCCTAGTAGATCTTCTAGTGACTTTACACCCAGCCCAATCACTATCACTATATGCTCTTAACTTGAAATCTGTTTCTTTACTGAATGAAATTCCCATCGACAAAGTTCCTTTGACATACCTCAATATCCTTTTTAGCAAAGAGAAGTCAGAAATCATTGGCTTATGCATCTTTTGACAGACAAAGTTCACTGACAATTGTAAGTCTGGTCTTGTTAAAGTCAAATACTGAAGTTTTCCTGTCAAACTTCAAAAATAAGTAGGATTTTCAAACAATTCTTCAATATCTGATATCTTGTTTAGTTGGAGAGGCAGAGGAGTGGCTATAGGGGCACAATATCTCATACTTGCAGCTATTAAAAGATCCTCTGCATATTTTTCTTGAGAGAGAAATAAACCTCCTTAATGAAAGTGAGCTTGTATACTAGGGAAGTAATGAAGCTGGCCTAAATCTTTCATTCTGAATTGTCTGTTGATCTCACTGAGAAATCTCTTCATTTTCTCAGAGTCATTTCCAGTTATAGCCATATCATCCACATATAGAAGCAACATTATAACATCTTTTCCTTTGTTGTATATGAAAATAGAAGGATCTTTGTAACTGCATAGAAAACCAAACTCGAGCAGAAAAGTATTGAACTTATCAAACCAAGCTCTAGGAGCCTGTTTCAGACCATAGAGAGCCTTATGTAGAAGATAGACATGGTCTGGTTTGGTGGGATCAACAAAGCCAGCTGGTTGTTTCATATAGACAGTCTCAGTTAATTCTCCATGTAAGAAAGCATTGGTCACATAAATTTGCTTGATTTCCCAGTTCATAATTGGGGCTGTGTGAAAAACCATTCTCATTGTTGCATATCTTACCACATAGCTATAGGTCTCTAAGTAATCTATGCCTTCTTCTTGGTCAAAACCTTGAGCTACCAAACGAGCCCTAAGCTTGTTCAAAGAGCCATCAACATTTAACTTTGTTCTGAATATCCATTTACTGTCCAAAACATTCATTCCTGATTGGTAAAGGTACTAAAGACCATGTGTTGGTTATCTTGCAATTTCCCACTTCTTCTGACATTGCATCATTCCATCCTTCATCCTTTAAATCTCCAGTAACTGTTTTAGGCTCAGGATATGAAACCTTTTGAGTATGTAGAACAAATCTAGGATTTGACTTGACAATTCCTGCTTTGGACCTTGTAAACATTTTGTGTGTGTTTGTGGCAGTAGTAGAGGTTTGAATATGTTCTATATCATTTGAAGTAGGGGTGGGCAAAATACCGAACACGAAGAACCGAACCGAACCCGATCCGAAAAATGGAACCGAACCCGAACCGAAACTGTTAAAATATCTGAATGGATCCTAAATTTCAATATCCGAAGAACCGAACCCGAACCCGACCCGAACCAAAATATTTCGGGTACCCGAAAATATTCGAACTATAATAATAAACTTAAATATATTAATTATTTTTAGATCTAATATCAACACTACTCAGAACATTTGGAGAAAAAATATAAATTATTTAAAAGTACCGAAAACTACTTAAAATATCCTAAAAAATAGTAAAAAATACTAGAAATATTGGAAATATTTACCGGCTTTTCACCTAAATACCCGGAATGAAATGATTTTTTTATTAGCTGTAGATATTTGGTTATGCATTTTTAAATATATTTATTTTTGGTTATTTTAGTTTTGGATTTTTGAAATTTTTTAAGATATATTTGGATTTTTGAAAAATTTTATATAATTTAAACGGGTATCCGAACCGAACCCGCAAAGACCCGAACCGAAAAATAAAAATACCCGAATGGGTCTTAAACCTCTAGATCTGAAAACCCAATACTCGAATGGATCCGTACCGAACCTGAACGGGTACCCGAACGCCCACCCCTAATTTGAAGAAGAAGCACCTAAAGTAGAACCTGAAGAGATATTTGAAGTATATGTCCTATTGGGTGATGAATTGGAGTTGTTGCCTATAGGAACAGGGTCAAAGCCTGTCGTACACTCAGGACTCCCATCACCGCTCATAGTAGACACATCAAGATTCTCAGTATGAATGTGAGATGGTGGAGTGACAAAATTTTCTTCCACAGATATTCTTGAGGATTTTGGAAGTTGAATCAAAAGAGATAAGTTGCTTAAGTTTTCTGAGGTTGCTTGAGAGTAGTCCTTGTTCTCTTTAGCTGGAAGAAAGGATTGTTACCAAGCAGCTAGTAGAGGAATTGTAGGATGAGATTGCAAATGAGAATAGATATCTGAGAAAGGATAGTTGTTTTCATCAAACAAAACATGTCTACTTATGTTTGAAAAAAAAAACATGTCTACTTATGTAGACTCTTCCAGTGGTAGGAAGCAAGCATATATATCCTTTAAACTTCTCATTGTAGCCAAGAAAGACACATTTAAGAGACCTTGGATCCATCTTGTTCACTGCATGATGTCTTAACATTGGGTAACAAGCACAACCAAATGTCCTTAAGGCTGAATAGTTTGGTGAAGTTCCATTCAGAATTTTAAAAGGACTTGGTTTGTTGCTTTCAACGGAAGGGAGCAAGTTGATTAAGAAATTTACAGTGTAGAAGGCTTCTACCCAATACTCTTGAGGTATATTGCTTTGGAAGATCATTAATAACTCCAACTCAGTGATATATTTATGCTTTCTCTCAGCTAAGCCATTTTTCTGAGGAGTATAAGGGCAAGAAATGAGTTGTTGTATGTCTTTTTGTTGAAGATGTTGAATGAATGTTGTGTTAACAAATTCACCACCTCCATCACATTGAAAGGAACATATTTTAGTATGAAATTGATTCTCAACCATGACTTGAAAAGAGATGAAGACAGAGCAGAAATCATATTTCTGTTTCAATGGATAAAACCAACTAAATCTTGAGTAGTTATCAATGAGAACTACATAATAACGAAAGCCTTGATTTGAGCTTACAGGAGCAGGTCCCCATAAGTCATAATGAATTCTTTTTAGTATTCTCTTAGCAACAAAAGTAGAAGAAACAAATGGAAGTCTGGAGCTCTTTCCCAATTGATAGGCTTCACACATCTGATTAGAGCTCTTATTGATGCAAATAACATTATTCTTGGACAAAAGCTGAAGGATAGTAGAGTTGGCATGTCCAAGTCTTTTGTGCCACATATCATAGCTTGTAGGTATCTGTCTGGTAGAGTAAAAGGCTTGAACATGAGGTTTGCTTAACACATAGAGACCATCAAGGGTGTTATGGTCCAACATCATTTGATCGTTTACTTTGTCGTGCTGAGTAAGCATTGTGTGACGGATCCCTGGGACGTTGACTTCTGTCGGGCGACATAGCTTCCATCCCGTAAGCTAGGGAAAATGGGGTTCTCCCAGTTGATCTTCTCGGGGTTATCCTGTGGGACCAGAGCACGTTATCCAGCTCGTCTGCCCATACTCCTTTCTTGCTCTCCAGATGCTTCTTCAACCCTTTGATGATACGCTTGTTTGTTGCCTCGGCCTGACTATTCTCCTGAGGGTACTGTGGGGGTGGATTTGCTGAGTCGTACCTTCCATCTTGCGGAAAATCCTTCAAACTTAGCAAACGTGAATTGAGTGCCATTATCGGTCACAATTTCGTATGGTAGTCCGTGGTGGCAAATGATGTACTTCCATTCAAAATTGTGGACATCGGTCACTTTGATTTTGGTGTACGCTTCAGTCTCGACCCATTTGGTGAAATAATCTGTGATGATAAGCATGTATTTACGTTATCGAGATGATGGAAGGGGGCCGACGATGTCCATCGCCCATCTCATGAACGGGTAGGGGGTTGTTGTTGTGGTGAGCAGTTCGGTGGGGACGTGGATGGTATCGCCGTGCCTTTGGCATTTCTCGCACTTCTTCGCGAATTCTTCACAATCTTTCATCATGGTGGGCCATAAGAAACCTTGTTTTTTGATTTTAAGTGTCAGCGCTTTTCCTCCAGAATGGTTTCCTCCCGCTCCTTCGTGTGTTTCAAGTATGACTCTGTCCGCTTCGTCGCCAGCGATACAATGCAATAAGACTCCAAAGGCACTCCACCGATATAGCTGGTCTTCGACCATGCAATAGCGGGCTACCCTAGTGCGCAGTCGATGAGCTGCCCACTTATCTTCAGGCTTTTTGCCATCCGCCAGATATATGATTATCTTGTCTCGCCAATTGTTCGGGTTTGTGTCGTTCATGCTGGGGGTTGGCAAGGGTTGATCTCCTTCGCTTAGTTGTTCATCCTCTCCTCTGGGTTCAAAAATCGAGTTGACGCCTTTTGGTAGTTTGATATTCGGGTGTTCGATGTTTTCCATTGGGATGCTGCGCTGCTCGGTTGGATCCAAAGTGGAGGCGAGGGCTACCAGTGCATCCGCCGATGAGTTCTCTCCTCGTGGGATTTTGGTCAGGGTGAAGCTTCCGAATTCGCGGGCTAAGTCCTGCACAACTCGTAAGTACGCGTCCATCCTCTCGTTTTTGGTTTCGAAATCGCCACTGAACTGACTTGCTACGAGCTGGGAGTCGCAGAAGGCGTGGAGGTTCTTGGATTTCATCTCTTTAGCCAGTCTCATTTCGGCGATTAAGGCCTCGTACTCAGCCTCGTTGTTGGATGCGGGGAATGCAAGACGAAATGACTGTTCAAGGATCTCTCATGTGGGGGAGACGAGTCGGATTTCGATTCTGGATTCGTGTTGGCTTATCGATCCGTCGACGTGCAGGCTCCATGCTCCGTTATTGATTTGTTCTTCCATCATCTCTGGAGTGAATTCGATGATGAAGTCTGCTAGCACCTGGGACTTAACGCTGGTGCGATTCCGATATTCGATATCGTATTTGCTCAACTCGATTGCCCATTTCGCGATGCGACCTGATTGTGTTGGATTGTGCAGGATTGTTCTTAGGGGATGGTTAGTGAGTACGATGATTGAATGGGACTAAAAGTATGAGCGTGCAGGGTACAAGTGCTGCTGGCCCTTTCTTGATGACGTCGGCCTGCGAGAGATTGCATAATGGACCTCGTTCTTCAGCCCGACCCATATGACAAATTGTTGTGTTTTGCTGGTTTTTCTTCCTTCTTTATGCAGTGGACTTCTTCTTAAGCTCAAATTCGGATCAAGGTTGGACATTATTGTTGGGGGGTGAAATCCACATCTAACGATATATCATCGTTTGATAAGAAAATGTTTTCCATTATAAGGTGTTCTTGTTGATCTGTGATAATTTGAGAAAACATGCATCTTTTTATAATGAAAACAACGTAGGATCGATTCAAGTACGTGTAATAGGCTAAGACAACAAAAAGTCAATACATGTTTTTTCCATTTCATTGAAAAAAGTATACATGTTTTGTGATAAAATCGATAAAAACTGCTAGCGCCAACGTACTCTCTTTTCATTTCATTTCACTTCACTTCAACAAATGCCTATATTTTATATTGGTAGTCTTCATAGAACTTATGACCTGATTTTTCTTCATGGAGTGTTATTTTTTATTCACACCATTTGGGTCAAAAGTTCCAACTTGTAGTTAATTCTGGCTTTGGACAAAAAATCGGAAACAAACTGAAGACCTCGGAATCGGTGAAAAAAAAAAAACTGAAGACCTCGGAAAACAATTTGGGATCAGTTCCGAATAGTTAACACTATAGTTATCCCAGTGATTGTTGTTTTAAAATATACTCTAGTTTTGACGCGCGGGTGTTTTTAAATAATTTTATATATTATTAGTCATGTTTAGATTTTTCGAATATCGGGTTTATAATTTCGGTTATTTCGAGTTTTAGATTCGGGTTTATATTCAAAACTTTCAGAATTTTCAGTTATATCGAATTATGGGTTCGGTTTAGATTTGAGATTTTCGAACTTTCAGATTTTCTCGGATACTCGTATGAGTTCAGTTCGGATAATATTGAATTNGAATTCCAGAAATACCGTGAAACAAAACCCGTTAGAGTATTTAAAAAAACATCAGATGA